>JABASD010001602.1:0-37408 GCA_019776165.1 Pogonognathellus flavescens
AGTTGATAATTACCTCTTGGTACCGACATATTCATTTCACACCTACTTTCCTTATTCCTTTCAATTACCTTCCAAAGAGATAATTTCCTATGTACAGATATTTTAAATTAAACTAATATTAAATTAAAATATTTTGTGTAGAATTAGAATGGAGTATAAAAACCTACAAGGTATTTTATATTGTGCACGTAAGTGTATAAATATATTGCTCAAGCTTTTTAAATGTTGTGTAATCTTTACTTCAGATCGTGGATGTTGGTACTGTACATTGTGTAAATTGCCTTGTAGTGTTAATACGTGTATATTATCTCCAGCTATTATTTACAGCTCCCATTGGTTAATTTAAGTTGGTTTGCTTTGATCAGGATGAAGAATGTGGCAAGAGGTTAAAATCTCATCATGTATGTGTCTCTGAAGTAAATGCGGATTGAATTGAGTCCGTTTTGTGTTCAGTTGAATTAGTTACGTCACACGAGGACGACAACAACAGTTCTTCTGTATGGGGAGTTCTATATGATGTGTGTGTAAGAGAAGAGCCGGATTTCCCGTGCTAAGTGTATGTGTGTGTTGTAAAGTACCTTTAATGTAAAAGTAGTGCAAGGGTTTTGTGTGACTACGACTGCCTCGGCTTTTAGTACTTTTACTACTACGTTTTTGTTAACACGATAAAATATATATATATAAGCTTCTACTTTCATACACAGGGAAAATTTATATATACAGTAAAATATTGAAGTGCAAATGTATTATTGTGTGGAAAACAACTAGGGATTGATTTGATGGCGATGGTCGTGGTGCACTTAAAATACAATTGAATTTTATTTGGTTCTTTAGTGCTTTAAAATAAAGAGTCAAATGTGCCGTGACTTGACAAAGACATGACAGACACATATTTATTTGTAAGAGTACGAGGTATGCAGTTTATATTTGTAGGAAACATCCTAAAGGGATCAGAGAGAGAGAGAGAGCATCATTGAACCAAACAAAATACAAAAGACCCATATGTCCATCCATGCAATTGAATTACACACATTTGACTTTGGAAATGGGTGACGACAGCACATAGACTCAGAGAAAACAAAGAAAAACAGACATTATTCATTTTTAAGTGAAAGCAACAGCAGCGACCCCACAAGACCTTCAGATGAACACAAAATCTTTTTTTACCTACGTCTGTGTGCATGTCAATCTGCACAAACCTCAACTTATATTGTTAATATTATGTCAACTGCGTGAATATTTATTACTCGAGTACAACCGGGTATAAATATAAAGACTGTCTTAAAACGTTTTTTTACTGTGTGGAAAATATTCTAAGTCAGGGTTAGATCAGGGTTGTTGCATTTTTTTACGAGAGTCGAAGAGTTTACCGAGATATTTTACTTTTATGACGGCCTGGGTTGGAGTTAGTGTCAAGACTTTACGTGCAGATTGTCACGTAGCAGTCACACAAATAAATTAACCTGTGACGACTCAGCGACGTTAAAATTGACTTTGAACGTTTGAAAAAATCGTTAAACCTTCAATGTCAACTAAAAACCTGAGAAAGTCGTGGGAATGATATATCTTGACAAAACATCTAGGTAAAATCATTTTCCCTTTTAAAAATCGTTCAAATAATTTGAAAATTAACTTCGTACACGGTTTTTACACACAAAACGAAATTAGCTAAGCATGTCTGTAAGAAAACCAGGGAAGAAAAGTCATGCATTCAAATTACTTTTTTAATAAGCGCGTCCAAAAGAAAAAAAACAGGAGAAACTCTTAAAGATACTTAAATTAACTCACGGTGAACGATGAAAAGTGGATATTACCTATGCAAATACCTATACATGTATATATAGCTTTACATTTACAATTATACTGTGCAAATGTATAATATGCTTATACTTAATAATATGGTAATAATAAAGTGCCGCCGTAAAATATGAATCACTCTTGTTTAATTTAATATTCATAATTAAGGATGACAAAGGGCGCCGTGTCATTCATGTCGTGCACTCACAAACAATAATCTTCCTACATAAACTATACACACACAAGTACCCATGCATTTCACATACAAACTATATATACAATCAAAGAGGCGCCATACTAACAATAAGCAAAAGATGCAGATGCGTTTATATTACGTACTCTTGTAAATATACAAAGAAGCTGTATGAGTGTCTCTATGTACTGTGTACTCTGGTACAACTAAAACATCATCTTCGTCATATCGTGTCATCGTGTCCTGCTGAACTTACTGAACTATTACCTATATAGTACGTACAAACAGCACAATGTATATAACAACCTTCACATTCTATACGAAAGCATTGCCAGGACATAATACAAATACAACACGTAGTACAGAGATACAAGTACACGACCCAACGTAACATTACTCGAGGATAATGCGGCATTCTATGATGATTAGTACGAAACCATTCCCATTTGTCTCATTAAGAAGAAAAAGAAGCGGAAGATGAGAATGAAGATAAAACAGGAATTCCATCTCAAGATACCCGAGCGTAAAGAAACGAGGAGTACCCCATATATTTTGACTTAAACAGTCCTGTATGCACATAGACCACCTCATCCCTTCTTCTTACTCATTATACAGACACTCTCTACACGAAAACACCTATAACCTATATTATAAACATTATAATTATACATATCTACGTTAATTTTACTTATACGCATCTTTTCTAGTGTACAATATTATTATTATATTATATAAGATCAAAAAAGTAGCTTTTATATATATAGGTTCTATATACATATTAATAGGTATATAAAGTTTTAGTTGGAATATGGGCCCCTTAACAAGAGTGCAATAATAGAATGGAATAGAGTGAAATGAGGGAGTCAACATAAACACAAGTACTGCTCTGTGGTTTGGCTCCATATGTCAGAATGTATTTTTAATGCAGCCAAACCAATAATCCACTCACTCCACTCTATGTGTATAGTGTGTGTACAACTGGTCCATGTGTACACAGACACACATACAAACACGTATACACGTAAAGAGAGTAAGAGCGAGATAAAGAGATAAGTTCAGCTGAAAACTTACACACACACAGATTCCTAACAGATTTCAATGTTCACTTCGCTTTGCTTATTACTGCACACGATCATCTTCTTTTCTGCATTGTACAAAACTATATCCAACTACAAAACTATATACAATATGTATACAAATATTAAGCACCCAAATACTATACTTACATAACATAGCTGAAGATTCATAAATATAACAGATTCAGCTACAACAGCATATGGAACAAGTAAGAGGTTTTTTCCAGGCGGATATAATTTAAAGGCTTTAAATTCAAAATTCTACGTTGAAATAGGGAAAGGGGAACCAGGTCCACACAATGTGTGCAGCTATAACAAGAACACATAATACGAATATAACACACTATATAAAATTTGTAAAATGTTACGTGTAAATATATAAAGGGTTTAGTAGATATAAGACTACTATTCAAACGACAATTTATTTACTGTTTATAATTCTGTGTAATATAAGTATACTAGCTATAATACCTATATATACTTATACTTATAGTGTGCTACGAACGGAACGCATCTCCCTGTGGCACATAGGAATCTTAACCCCAATTCTGTAGAAATCTAAATCAAGACCAAATTAAGACGCACTCGCCGGCTGTCACTTGACTTATCAGAGATAAAATCTTTCATTAATACTATTTCTGTGCATTCTGCCATGCACACATCATGAAATTCGAAATTGTATTATATAGTATACACCCAAATGTTACAAATGTATGCAATTACATTTTACTATATAGAGTTAAATAAACAACAGGATTACACATATAGTAAATGATGCATTTTCACTTCGTTTGCTGTACAAATGCCATTTGCAATTAGGAATGTCTGTGGAAAATATTATGCATTCTGCCCACCAAAAGATTCCTTGTAACGTATTCAATACTAAAGTCTTCTATTTAAATGTACATTAGTAAAAGGTTAAAGATAACGTAAATATTTATGTGCGAAAGAAATTTGCTTAGTGTCTCACTTGCATAGTACACAGAGAGGAGTTTGTTTACGTGTTATTCGAATGCTGCATGATTGTGTAATGTTTACTTTACAATTCCACAACACCCGTCATATTTCCTTTACTTGACAAGTGAACATCTTCTATATTTCACGGCTTTGTAAAGTGACTCTTGTATGATTGAGATTGAAGTTTTAATATTTCATGGGTAAAAGATGAATGTACAGCTCAAGGAAAGGAAGAAGTGTATTAGTTTTCGTTGAGAATGAAATTACCATAGTACAGTATTGCACAGTGTACATTCATATTTGCATCAAAGTACAGCTTGCACTAATAAAGATGACGGATTACGTGGAAATTATGAATGAGTCATTTGCATACTATCTCCTCGTGTTATTAGAAATGGTATTGAATATACCTCTTATATAGGTATGTATATATAAGTATATAAATTGCTGTACATGTACAAGTGAATGAAATGCAGATGGATGATGGAAGTATGATTCATAGTTTTACTTATGTACTTAAGACGACACGATGATAAGCTATACGTGGGATTTTATATCTTGCCAAATGAAATGAATGTATATGTGATTTGTCTGGTAATACATTTTTCTTGGGTAAATTACAAAGATATAATACTAGTATGAATTACATTAGACGTGGCATATAGCAATAGGTATATTTAAGTCTGACCTACAATGCATGAAGAGGAAATTACATAATGGAATTATTATATAGGATTATATTACAATATAAGATTTGAGACAGGAATGAATCGTGAAATATAACGATTAATTAAAACCAGTGCAAGTGTTAATTACTGCAGTACAAAAACGTTACATGTTTGATAAGCAGAATGTGCGATGTTGACTCATACAAAGATACAGCAGTGGAAATTGTATTTCTCTCTCTCTGGTATGTAGATTAGTATTTTTTACTCGGAAGTGTTTTCATAACGCGAGCAAAACAGACTGATATATATTTATGTGAAAGATAATATTGTACCTTCTGCAAAATAACAACAACACTTCAGCCCATTTCAATGTGTTCCAGCATTTTTATCAGACACTTTTCAGTAATTAGTTAAGCAGGGTTTTTCCACTATAAGAAATTATTGATTTTGCAATTATTTCTAATTCCATATTAAAATTCATTGACCGACTGTCAATAATAATTTACAAACCTCTAATGGTATATTCCTGTTAAATGATTTTGGCATACATTTAAATTTAAATGACAAAAATATCTCAAGTAATTTATAATCCAGAATGTGCATCTGTCCAGGGTATTTTCCGTAGGAACTCGCTCTTACATAAATAGCTACTAATTGCATGATTGTCCCCTTCATTACAAAGATTGGCCCTGATTTCCTTTTCATTTAAATCAAGTCGGTGTTAATTTGTGCACTCCTTATCTCTTCTTTTCAATGTACCTAAATTTTACTTCATTATAGACAGAGTAAATGAAATTTATTATAGTGCCTCTACTGTATGTATGTACCTTAAGTGTATAGATACCTACATAATTCGTGCATGCGTCATTCTTAGGTTGAATCACAATCATCAGACATTGTATAATGAGAAACATTAATTCGTATAGTACACCTTGGATTTCCCATGTAGTATGGTCATGTTAATGCGGCTCAATTAGCCGTCTATTGTCCACCTCTGCGTCTCTATCACAAAGTTCATGCTTCACTTCCATTTCCATCTGCTCCCTTTTCACTTCTAATGTGTCAGCGTGTAAAAATAGTACCTGTGAAAAATATTACTACATATATCCACCTTACATTTTTATTATAGATTGTGTTTGTAAAGCTACACACATAATATAATAATGTACAAACACGACTTACCTACCTATGCTTGGTTTTATCGTGCTGTATCACAATCCATGCTTTATATCTTTGCATGCATAAAAAAATTATACAACAATTTTTAATTAATTAACAATAACTTACTATTTACAACACTGAAACATATAGCTCAATTGAGATCGCTTGTCGCCTAAAAAATATAGAAATTCATTATTACAAACTCTGTTATACTCAAATCTACCTTTATAAAATTTAAAAATAACTAGGCAGTGATAAGTATTATGAACAAATTCTAATTTTATATGCAAAGGCAGATACTAAGACCATTATTATTATATTATGTTAAGCTAGGGTTTTGTTAGAGGCGATACGACATAAATAAACTGTTATTTACATTTTGTATTGATTATTTTCTCCTTTTAGAGTGTAAGAGGAAGGTTGTGATTGATAGATTCGCTTGTCGCGTGATAGAAGGAGAGGATAGGTAATGCTGGTGGATTTTGCAAAGAGCAAATTGTGAAGTAGGATTGAATACGGGCAGACGTAGATGAAATTGAATGTAAATAGTAAATACAGATAATCTGTGCACACCACACATTATTTGTACACACAGATTTAATTTGCTTCTTCCTAACACCCGCACTTTGTGTAAAGAAATGGGAAATGCATTATATTGTTGTATAAACATGTACCAACTAAATTATCAACAGAATGCCTAATATATTTACATACTTTACTGTACGTTCACAAATAATGCCAATTCAATGTCATATATTATATACAACGTATATCCATCTTCTACTACTGGAGGTAATTTTTTGCGTCGTTCGTACATAACCTTAATGTAAATGTGTATCAACCTAACAATAAACTCCGCAGCAAATCACACGTGTTATTATTAAACCCCGCTTCCAAGTTAACTGTGTTGACTTTGCTACAATTCTAGGCAATCACATATATAAATTACCTCATAGTTCATTCAAACATTCAATGACTTTGCCTTTCTCCTCAAGGCAAAGCTTCAAAATGAAATAAAAACAAATTCAATTGCCTTGTGCATATACTTTTCTCAGGGAGTCAATTGCAAAAACATTTTCATTACACGAGAGACACGAATTACATGGAAATAATTTCGTGGGCATGAAAACCCACGTAGAAATGTCCTGGTAAAAAAATGTATCATTGGATGTTATTGGTACTACAAGTCAATCAACCATGTAGCATTTACACAGCTTAGTTTAACGTTTACACAAGGAGTAACACTTATGTTAAGGTTTTGCGAAAGTCTTTATTGCATTTAATTGTTTTGTGTATGTAAAATCTGTAAAATAATTTAAGATTCTGTATATTTTCAATCAATGAAATTTTTGAGTTGTGGAAGGGATTTTATGATCAATCCGGGTAATTAACAATACGTAATGAAAGATTGGCTAAAAGTGTAGCTATAGGAAAATAGGCATCATTATATCGTAAAACACATTTCCTGGAGGTTTTTCTCATTTTCCTTAGTTCAACTTCAAAAGCTTTCATTTACACAGCTATACGATGTATTTTACATGCAATTAACATTATTACAATATTGGCTATGCAGTAGGTACAGTATACTATTATGTGATGACAACCAAAGGCGTATACATACCTGGGGTCAAAGTGTTCCCTGTCAACCCCCTACCAATTTTTTGAGCGTACCCTGAGTATTTGTAGAAATTTCAGCAAAATTAACCGTGAAAGTAATTTTTCTCCTCCTTTTAATTCGAGAATATTACAAAAGTTTCTAAAAAAGAACCCCTAGGGTCAGTTTGAATGGTTGTTGTAGATTTTAGTTTAAAGGCTCAATTTGCTTTGCAAATGTAAGTTTATTTTAGCTTTTACCAAATTGTAAATGAGATTTGACTGTGAGAAATCAGTTTTTTTAAACTGCTCTAAAAGCTGTTTACTTACAAAATATAAAAATGCCATATGTGACCCTCCAAATTGCAATGATAGATACGCGTCTGTTGATGATAATGGACAGGAGTAAATTACATTTTGTCATTCACACAGTCACACGGCATCTACTTCAGTACAAGTGCACTTAAATCCACTGTAATGCATTTCAGAGCTCTCTATTTGCATATTACACATTAAAAAGTCACTTTGCTCATTGCTCTACTCTTACTACAATCTCGCTAATTAGAATTGCTCAAGTTAATTTGTGTGCCCAACGTGGCCACTCTCATTTAAAATAGACTTTATTATACACGCTGTGCATTCATAATACATGCCCATTTCAAGCGCTTGACAATCCTATCAAAATTCAGTGCAAATAGTAGAAATGAAAAGAAAACACAGTCCGTATATTATGTGTCGCATTATACTAATATACTCTTTTGATTAGTATCATTTTTATGAATTATATAAAAGCAAGAAGACATGCTACACTCAAAGCTACATTTTCCACTCTCAAGTTCCTTCGTCAAGTTTACCGTAAGCAAAGCTTATTCAATTGTCTGTCTATACTATAATAAATTCCTTCATTTGGAGTGTCTATACAGGGTATTTCACATTTTCAACTGATTGCATGTTTTCGGGGGGAATTATATTAAAAAGCAAAATTTTAATTCAGACATCACAATAATTGCTTTACAAAAAGCGAGAAAAAGTCAATTATGGTAGAAATGAATTGTAAGTAACTTGGATTTAATTTTCATCTGCGAATAATAAAATGTAATCCCCATTTTAATTCAATTTTCCTCTCAGGCTTGATTAGGTCCACTTCTATCATTCTTCATCTAATTATACTACTTGTACTATCTTCTTTGAAAATGTAAATTTTCATGATTAAAAAACAGATGGAAGTTTTCTTATTTTTTTTGAACATTTTTGCTTAGCTTATTGCATATTGCGCACACAATGTGAATATGATGGCTTGTATGTATCGTATATGAGGAAAAAATTTCCTTGGAAATTGTCATTTATATTTGGTGAGACATATCATGAAGCTGGGGAACAATTTAATTATACCTGAGCAATTATAAGCTCGAGTACGGTACCTATACACACGTTTATATGGGAAATTTAATACTTCTCAAGGTAAAATAAGCTCCCACTTGATAAAATAAACTTATAAATAGGTATAATCATATTAATAATATAATAAAAGTGGAAAATAAATACTTCATGCATATAAATAAGGGTAAAAGACGAGGTTTTATAGAGATATACAGAATACAGAGGTATATGGTATAGCTGTACTTGAAGAATACTGTAGAGGCTCTCATTCGTTTCAAATTAGTAGTACCCTCTGGAAACAGCCCGGTTTCCTCAGTGTGAATCCAATTTAATTGGGTGCCACTCCAAAACTTTAATTTACAAAGAATGGTTTCATGGTTTGCTCGTGTATAAGATCTCTTATCTCTCAAGCAGCATCTTCTCTTCATTTATCTACAGGGAAAACAATACCACACTCTCATCATCAGCCAAATCATTCTTTATCTCTTCTCTATGTGCATGCATGTAAAATTAGGAAAGAAATATTATTACTTAAGTCAAACGTAACCAACATAATAAGGTACTCGAGTGTAAATGCTATATAGGACTGTAAAGCATCAAAAAGCAGATAATATGAAACCACAAAACTAATTGGGAGTAGAGCAGGCGGGATATACTAATTATAGAACTTATAAAGCTATGGGCTATATCATATGATGAAGTGAAATAGTTATAGGTGTAATTAATGCTTGTTAAAAGAATGGACAAATGGAAAAGCTATATCGTCTAAAATTAGCGGAGGGCTGATGAAACAAAGGAATTCCGGATGGTATTGTACATATGAAATGAATTACCAATTGTTCATTAAAATGTGTGGGTATAGTACACCTAGACTATAGAGATAGGTATTTATGAGAAGTATTAGAGAAGGTAATCAAATATTAGGTTGTAATGGTGTAAAAGTGTGAACGTGTAGAATGAACCATTCCCACATGCAATTAATTATCATTCTTGCAGCTATAGATAGGTGTATTAATTATATGCGTATAGAATACTTACACCCACTCTTTATTTAATTGGCTTGTGCTCCGAGTTATAAAAAACTTTATTTGTTGATTGTGAGTTTCCAATGTTTTCTTTTTGCTATGCTACATTTAAATTTGTTTACAATTAGTTAAAAACGGTATAATGTTTGAGCTTAAACTATAAACTATATATTATTTTTCCCGGGAAATGTTAGCAACTCACTATTTTTTTACTAAGCGCAAATTTTGTCTATTTTGGCAGATTATGGCCTAAATTTGATAAAACATTCTGGAGTAAAGCGAAATTAGTGGAAAAATTGGAATACATTTTTAAATACAGCATTGGTAATGCGGGACGTACCCATTAAAAACTTTTATTTAATGACTTCCATTAAAACTGATAGATACTTACAACCTTTTCTAAATTATTCTCTGTACCTTTTCTGAATTATTTTTTGGGAAAAAGTCTTAAATGTATTTGCTAAACAATCAAATAAATCTCATGAAATAATCGATATATAGTGCAGTAAGTTTTTTAACTGTTAAGTCCAACATTCCATTATTTCTTTGACATTGTGTTTAAGTCGACAAACAAATAATGTTATTGCAGCAGTAGCAAAAATGAAACTTATTTGTATAACCCAATAGCATCTTCCTCTCAAACACTTACAAAAGACTCTACTAATTTGTTAAAGTAGCAAGTTTGTATCATTCGTTTTGCCATACACACTTTGTTTCGTATTTCTTAAGTTTTCTTCGGCTACCCGAACAATATCTTTGTTTGTGTCTCTAACTTGTGAAAGTATATAAACTTTCTTTTTACAGATACTCTGACTGCAAACCAATACAATAATAGCAAATAAGTGCATTTAGGTTATTATTTCATGTAATTGTGTAACTGTAGGTAGATATAACTTCATACACATCGACAGACATTATTGCATTCACATTCGGGGCTTTCCCTTTCGGTTACTATCATTTTGTTTGAGTTGCTGTAAGTTCTGCTACTACTGGAAATTTACCGAGAATTTTGTTAATGTAATCAGTGTATGCAGCAATAACAGAAGATTGCACATACCCAACTGCTTTTATTTACGATTATATTATAAGTGAAATCAGTCTACTTACATATATTTTCAACTGTGCACTATGAACACAAATGTTAAATTGGGAAAATATCTTTCTACATACGTACATGACACATAAATGAATCAAAGAGAAAGTTAAAGACAAAAACTCCAATCTATTTTTATACATATGGGATAAAGATTAAAAAATTTAAAAAGGGCCACATTAACATTACACAAAAATTTAAATATTATTTTTATTAAATTTTTTAAAACGAAATATAATTTAAATAAACATAAACTTGTCTCCTTTTTGCACACGTAAATTCTGAACCAATTGTGTTTGAATTATTCATAACATTTTCGTAAGGAGTAGATATAGATAGTTTACAATTAACATGAACATTAAATAAATTTTATATGCTTTACAGGATGGGTTGTATAAATATAAGGGGAAAAATATTTTCAGGGCAACTATACTGTTAACTATATAGAGCTTTTCAATTCCATAATTTAATTGGACGTTATTTATTTACATAAGAAAGAAAAGCATTAAGAAAATGGACTCAAAACAAAAACAAATTTTCAGTATTCATTTCTTATTGTTTTATTTCTCTTTGTTGTTTCCTTTCTCTTTGTACTTATTAATGTAAATGTAACTCCTATCAAGTTTGTCAGTGGTGTATTTATTAAGTAGCGTAAGCTACTTTCTAACATTGGTCTCTACGTCTGTCTGTCCGTGACCGATATAACTAACGAACGCTGAACGCATGTACACAATTGGTTCAAACTTCTCAAACATGATTTCTGAGTCCCAGCAAAGGTCCTATTCGAAAATGGAGTCAATTGGTGACATTTAAAATTAGTAGCGAAAGCTACTTTATAGGAACGATCTGTCTGTCCGTCTCTGTATCAAGTAATTCGATATCTCGACGACCAATCAATTGAATTCGGCCAAAGTTTGTCAAACAGTTGACAACAACAATATACAACTCATTTGACAACAACAGTTGACCAATTGTGCATTTGCATATCACAGCTATCCCAACATTCTATTAAGTTGACAGTAATGGTAATATTTTAACTTGTTGTATCTATAATATAAAATATCCGATAAACAAAGAATTAAATAAATATAAATAAAATAAAAAAGGATCAGATCGGAATTTTCATGTCCAGTTATAAAAGTAAAACAAAAGCTTTGATCCTAAACACAGTAGAAACACCTAAACTAAAATGACTGGCAGATACAATAACAAGTTCAATATTATCTTTTTACATAAACACAGGAGCTGTACACATATTTTGCTTTCCTTTGGCGTTTCCCCAAATACACTGGCAACACAATGTATTGCCACAAAACGGAGAAAAGTAATCAGAGTGAAGTGAAGAAGACATGAGCTCGCTTTCTTTACTTTTACTATACGACCGTATTATAGATCTAGCTTTACTTTTTCAAAACTTACAAGACATGTACATATAATATACCTAATGTGTGTAAATGGACATCTATGACATTAGACTACATACACAAGAGAGATGCACCTATTACACCAACATTAAAGTAATAGGCTTAATGTAACGGACCAATAAGTTGCTTACTCTTCTCTGTTTACAAGATTTAGAGAGAGAGAGAGAGAGAGAGAGAGAGAATTGGAATGGATTGGATATTGAATTGATATGGGGTTTGTTATTTGGACGGCAACACAACAAGAGGATGGGTGAAGTCAGGATGCTTTTATGCTTTTATTAGTAATAGCAATACTGTTAATACAGCCTAGCCTGTTCTTGTTTGTTTAATACTCACTAATGTATCCACCAAGTAATATCCGTAATGCATGTTCTTGTAATGTAATGAATAGTGCAGATATGTAGAAATAGTGTGATTCAACGAACAATAAGCAAATGGACTTTGATAATCTTATAGAGAAATGCTACCTTGACTTGAGCATTAAGTTAAGTAAAATATAACCGACCTTTTTCTACTATAATCTTAAGTATATGCATATTGCACACATTTAAGTCGTCTGGACTGGAACAGGAACTTTTACCTTCATTTGTATTTGATTGCAGGGAATGAAGGAGCCATACACTGTAAAAGCGTTGCAATCTATATATGAAGTCATTCCTTTAGACAATTAGAATATCATGCACAATTTTAAATAATACTTTAGATACTGTAAGGTAGAAGATAGAAATGTCGATAATGGTAAAATTCAAACAAGTAACTTTATTTTAAATTTGACGTACAGATTTTATACATAATTTGTTAAGATGAGATAATTATTACCCAAAATGAAAGGAGAAAAAATACACAAGGTATTAATTGAAAGTTTTGGAGTAATAAGGCAATTGATTTGTGCGAATTTTTGAACTTAAGTAAAACTTAATGTTGGATTATAAATAATAAATTTTTCTGGAGACAAAATATAAAATATTCACGTAATAGACAGTGGTAGTCGTGCCACATTAATTATTAACCATTCTTTGAATATCAAAGCAAAATGAGCCAAAAATTAATTGGCTACTTCTTTTATTAGACCGTCAGGTCTTAAGGGTTTATTCATTCTGTGATGCAGACGAGACACATAGTGATTGATAAGGTTCTGTAAAAGAAAACACTTTCTTAATGAAATGCTGTTTCAATTTAGAAAATGAGAAGGAATGAATGAGTCATGGACATAAATAATAGAAAAGTTGTGGCTGATCATTAGTAATGCAGTTTTTGGCATGATATGTAAAAGAAAGATATTTTTGACAATAACTGAATGCACACAGCAAGACAATATTAATAACGTTAATGGTGGAAGGTAAAAAGTGTATGGAATAATTAAATGGATTTCAAGTAACTGTAAGTATTTGGCACAAACCGAAGCATATATAGAATGTCTAGACTGAAATAGATAGATGGAAATTCAAGTAATCCATTCAAGAAGAAGGGCAATCGATAGAATTCTAGTCATTATTATTATTAGCTAATATAAGGATAATATTCTTCGCTATCTCCACGATTCCTTTCACATATTTATAACTAACTATACAATTACCTTCCGTCGAATTAAAAATGTTCATCATGAAGAAGCAAAGTATTGATGTCACCAGGCATCAGCTTAATTAGGCGAAAAATAATACCCAAAACAAAATTAATACATCAAGGGATTGATGTTTCTAGGATTAAATGAGCCTATTATTTTTACTTTGTACTTCTGCCTTTGGCATTCTGGGTCTAAAAATACTTACTTTGAAGTTAGTTTGGGAAAAAAGCATGGCAGCAAGCAACTTATATCACATTTCAAGCTGAAACGCCATTTTATCATTTTAAACATTCGGTTCCTAAAATTTGTGAGCTTTATTATTTGAACCTCTCTCTCTCTGCAAGGTGAAATAGACTATAGGAACATAGTAATATAAAAATATAGAAGTGACACAACTAGGACAATGCAATGGTTAGCTTCTATTGGTAAATTTTATTTTTTACTTGCATAAAAAAAGGTTTTCAATAGGAATTTTAATTTAAAACTTTTCCAACCGTGCTATTTGGAGTATTACACTCATTATGTTACATTTGTCAATAAAATTGCCTATTTATCTTGAAAGTAATTAACAATTTTTTTATATGGCGGTCTAAAATCTTTACTGAATAAAAACTGTCTAAATCGATGAAAATGACCTTAAGAGTGAGCAAGTGTTTATTTTTACAGTATGTCGAAACCAACCATTGTAAGAGCATTACGTTTGGTAAATGAATAAAAATGCTTTCATTAAATACGAGGAAAATGTTTTACGATATTAGAGATTTTGGTTTTATTCGTACGCTACGGGCTTGAGCTTTAATATTTCCTTTACGGAAAGTTATTGTATTGCGTATACCTTTAATATGACTGGCATTAAATATATTTCTCTTTCTAAAGAGGAGGCTCATTTGTAAATAATCGCTGTGGGAATATTCTGAGAATAGACACATTGAAAACAACTGCAATGTTTCTTTAATTTCTACTAGTGCTTGTCGTGGAAGATAAATACGGCTAAAATAGTTGCGCGCATCATTACGTAGACTTAATACCTATCCCACTCATTTTTTGCTTTTGATGATGAAAACGAGGACGATCATATACAAATTGAAAAGAAAACATTCTTCTTTTGTGTTCCAGCTTATGTTCCACACTTGATTTCACTAATAAGCTTACAAAATGTTATGAAAGACTTGGATTTTCACTAGCAACTTCTTCCTACGCTCTAAAAGTAATGCATATACTTGCCTTTCACTGATTCGTGGCCATTGCGATTGCCACGTAATGAAGTCGTGTAAAATCTAGCTCAACATCCGCAAACAATTTATAAATAAACATAACGCTTCTTTTAAGCTTTCAATTTAACATGGAATTATCATCGCTCTAGATAGTTTTGTCATTTATACATAATAATTTGTTATACAATTGACTCAAGTGTATGGCAAATTATTACGTACAGATGAAAAAACTTGAGACGGTATGATACGTGTGAACATATTATAATAGCAGGACCTCATAGCATTAAAACGTAATATCCACTTGGATTCATCTTGAAAATGTTCTCCTTCATTGAATTCTCTGCTATATACCAATATACTATGCATAATGATGTTAATAATTTATTATATAGATAGTTATTCCTATAAACGCAAATTTGGTTTTGCTGTTGTATCGAATAGAAATCAACGACATCTTAGAAACTGTTATCCCGACCAGTTTTCAAAAGTTTATTTCAACTTTTAGAATAACCTACAGCTGAAAATTTGCGCAGTTTTAAATTCTCCGTCTCCAGAAACGTCATTTAGCCTCTTCCATTTTGGAATTCTTGTTATACTGTATCCCTGCGTATTCGCGTTTTATTCGTAAAAATGTTGTCTCAATATTAAAAATTAGTGAAGTTTCAGCTAACTTTGCAGCTAAAATTATTTCTATGAAAATCCTAGTTCATGAAAAGACATTAACGATCTTGGTTTTAAAGCTGAATGAAATTTGGATATAAAAGCGCATAAAAATATTGATAATATTGTAGATAATCAGTATCTTAAAGACTTGCATTTTATTATTACCGAAAATAAATTATTAGGTCAGCCTGTCTAAAGGTCTGTGCCACATTGCTGCAGAAATGTAATATTTGATGAGGCCATCGATTGCAGTAGGAACCATTTCAGCTAAAAGTAAAATATCCAAAACAACAGTAAATATTCATAAAGCTTAAAAACCGATCATACAAGAGAAGAATTCGGAAAAAGAAAAAATTCATGTATAGAAACTTACGTGTCACTGTAATTCCGCCTATGTTGGCTCCGATTCTCAGCATAGTTTTCATGAACTTGAGATAATAATTTTTGCCTGAAATTCCATACTGTAAAAACAAGTTGCAGGACTGTAGAAACTCTTCCGACGCCGGTGACATCCGAGACATTAAAATAATCATGTAGAACAGAATAGCCATTCCACCACACGCATCCTCAACATAAAAAATTACAGACATCAAATCTGTATCCGGTTCTCTGAGCAATTGAATGATCATAAAAACGTCCAAGACAAATTGTGCGCAGTTGCACAAAGTTGTACCCCCCATACGAAGCCCAACCCATTTGTTCCAGGCATTTGACGTTACCATAAGGTTCTTGTAATCCTTGAGCAATGTTGGAAAATCGTATTCAGTTCCCTCAACACTTTTATTTAAATTCATTTTTCGGTTAAGAGTTTTCCACTATCCACTGCTCGTGCGTTTCATTAGCAATTCCTCGTAAGTTGATAATTCACTTTGAATAAAACTCTCACGCTTCTTTGAACTGGGAGCAGACCGAGCTGAATTTGTTGCTGATTCTACCCCAGAAGTTTTATCCTGGCCTTTAATTATTGTTTTGCAAGGTTGTTCATTGTTTCTCCATTTTGATTCATTGTCTGTGGCTGTAAAAATGTTTTTTCTTTCACCTTTTTGTTTTCTGACATTTTGACTGGAAAATTCGTCAGAGACTGTTCCCGATTCTATTAAACGATACATCACAATTGTCATTTCCCTTAGGAGATGAGTGTTTGTGACCGCCATTATTTCCATCAGGACAATTGTTCCAGCTTGGTGAGTCCACATGTAAAGAGTGAACAGATATTCGTGTGCAGCAAATATAATATCCAAGAAAAGATTTTCGTATAGAATTATTGAGTAGGTAAATACAGGATATTTCGGATCAGACAGAAATTGAAAAATCATAGCATTGCTACCAACCATCGCGATGAAACTATGGTAAAATATTTAAAAACATTCGGTAAGCTTAAAATGATCATTAGAGAAATTCGTTGAAAAATACGTGTATATAAACTAACGTGTGCATTATGACCACAAATCTGTCGTTCTTATGTATAGCTGTGTCCATTCTGGAAGGTGATCCCAGTTTCCTGAAAATATCTTCGTAAACGGTCCAGTTTGCATGTAGAAGTTCATACAAGGGATATCTTCGATACCAAATGTTGGCCGCTTGAACCAATTGAATAGATACAAGGAACCAGTCCCACATTGACATTTTGTCAAGAAAATGAATCTCCAACAACAAGCCATGGTACGTCATCAGTAAAAATATTATTTTGATGAAAAAATTCAGCCATATGGAATAGTAAAAGATAATTCGTAAGATACCTGCTTTTTCTATGGAATATTTTCCTTTTGAGTCCTTCTTTATTTCAAATCGACAAACAGCACAAAAACTGAATACAAACCATATTTTTCTCTGGTAGTCAGTAAATCTAGCCATTTTCACACCTCAGAATTTAATTTGTGTAACAATATTTTATTAGTGAACTTATTTAATTTTCTGCTTTAACAAACTGTGTAGGCAAGCCCTGCTGGCGTGTGTGTTGCTAGTACTTTACTGTATACACGAATATAAATACTGTGTACAATTATACACGCACTGTAATGTAACCTTCATTTGACGTTTACTCGATGGATTTTCTCTGACTATAATTTATTACTGATTACATGCTCTCTTTTTTCTTCATTTTTCATTTAAACACATAAAAGAAGAAATAGACATGCAACTAACCATAAGCGAAGTAGACATAGGCGAACATTAACATTTTTGTTTGTTTGGAAGAAGCTTTTAAACAGTTTGTATTATGGATACCTGCGATTAACCTGCCTATAACAACACTTCATTAAGCTACTTTCCGAGGCTGATACCGATACCTCTGCACCTTGCATTTAAGCAAGGGCGTAGCTACGATTTTCTAATGGAGGGCCTGAGAGTTTTTGGCAGGGGGAGCTCTGAGGTAAAAGCAAATTTTAGACAAATAATTTATTTTTCCCGGAAACTAAGGACATTGGGGTTCAATCCCGGTACATCCATATGTAGATACGCCCCTGCAGTTAACATTACACATAACTATGAAAACTTTTTGTACATGTGTAATATACTACTTTAAACATACCCTTACTCCATACTCCGTAAATTTTTACTTTATTTTTAATATCGTATTTTTGTGGTGTTATGTTCATTTTCGTCGCATTTAATATTTTCTGATTAATGTTTTAAATCCAGATATGCATTTGACATTAAGTATTCCAGTTAAAACTCCCAAGTCGGCAAAGTTCAATTTTTGGCAGATTGAATGCATCATTTTTCATAACTATGTAGTTTATATGTAGACTATTTAGAAGTGTTTTATGATAAATGAATGAATATTGCAGACATGTAAAAGTATACTAGCTGACTACAATTTACAAAATCATTTTGCTTTGACTTGAATGCAAGGTAACACTATACCTAAATACCCAGGCAGGTTATAAATTTATTGTTAATTATTATTGATAAATAAGGTTGATCAAAAGAGGTTTGTTAAACTCAGAATATGCACAAAATATGTTGGAAAAACAAGCAACTTTTTAATATTTTAAAATAAAAGATTCAGAATGAACAAATGTTAAGATTAAATACAAGTTGGGTTGGGTTGCAAATGTCGACCCAAAAAATGCTCTAGGCATTATCGTTTGCAAAATAATTGCATCAGTAATGCACGTAAAGCTATTAATCCGTTTCTTGTGATCGTAAAAAGATGCTTTATTCACCCGAAATGTTTATGGAATTAAATATCCGACCGAATATAAATGATTTTTGTTGAAATTGAACAAAATTTTAATGCGATGGCCGAGAATCGAACTCGGATCAACTGCTTGGAAGGCAACTATGCTCACCATTACACCACCAACGCATTTGTTGAAAGAAATACGTTACAAATGCCATTTTAAAGTTTAAACTAACTTTAATGATTTGTATGGTATGTAAGTGAATGTAAAAGTGTGAACAGAAACGAAAAGTACCTTAATTGACTGTGGTCGTGGTATCACACTAATCACCATTATCAGTGCAATGCACTATAAACTGCAGTCATAAATGTAAGCTTCAGAGAGCGAGCGATGCAAATGCTCGTGGTTTTAACTTACATCTGTTGCAACGATATATTTTATATACCATACCAACAACGTTATTTTCCTTTTTACTGATACAATAAGTTCAGAGTTTGTAATTTTATTAAATTAAAACGAAAATTTTAGGTAGTCTACGAACAAAATGTAAACTGTAAGCTGCATACTGTCAACTGTCAAGGTACCACTGAATTTATGTATGCAAACCAAGGCCAATCCATAATATAATATGTGTTATGTATTATATTATGTATGTATGGATGCTACAAAATCCTCATATATTGACTAACTTTGCCAAAGACGCAAAATGGACCAAGCACATTGCTCAAGAGAAAAAGTTTGGATTATTAATAGTATCTGTCTGTGTATCTATGTATCTGTGCGCAAAAATGTACCTAGTGGTAAACAGTGCAACACATCAGCGGAATCGAACTTTACCGTAGCTACTGTATTCCTGGTACTGTAGCTACTGTATTCCTGCAATTGAACAACTATTGATCCAATTTAACAATTAATGATACAATTGAACAATTAATGATACAATTGAACAATTATTGATACAATTGAACAATTAATGATATAATTGAACAAATGTTAATACAATTGAACAAATATTAATACAATTGAAAAAATATTGATACAATTGAACAAATATTGATCCAATTGAAACAATAATGATACAATTGACCAAATATTGATCCAATTGAACAACTAATCATCCAATTGAACAATTAATGATCCAATTGAACAATTAATGATCCAATTGAACAATTAATGATCCAATTGAACAATTAATGATCCAATTGAACAATTAATGAATCCAATTAAACAATTAATGTGTGCTCCGCTATTTTTTCCATTGGTTTGCAATGTTTATTCACGTTATAGTTCCTACTTCGAATTTCCCAAAAGCTTCACACTTCGACAAGGGCGTACCCAGGATTTCTATTAGGTGGGGGCACACAATAAATGTGTGCGAAAAATTACAGCAAATTTAGGTTAAAATAAGCCAAAAATACAAGTTCCCCCCCCTCTCTGTACGCGTCCTTGCACTTCAATTATGTGAAAACGAAATTTTGTACAGAGTTTGGGGATTTTTTGAGCACAGCTACCCATAATGATACATTTCGGTAATTTTTTACACTCCCTTGTCCCTTAAAAAATACTTATTTAGAGTGAAACACATTATGGAAAACATATTATGACCACACATTAAATGATCAGTGCATATCTAGAGTATGAAAACGGTGAAAGGCGAAACATTTGGCTACACATAACCCCTTTTTACAGAATCGGGAGAAGCCCTGGGCCTAAATAAACCCGGCACTTCATTGTGGATGCCATACGGACACTTCAAACTAACAAATGTTTATATCCGTGCGAAATTTTAGCAAAATATAAACTAAAATGAATCAAAAATGCACTATTTTCACGATTTGTTGTATTTTTGAGATAAATTGTGTTTTTGTCAATTCCAAAAATATGTATGTAAATTTGGGCGTGACGGGGAACCTTGTAACCTCCCTCTAGATGAATTTTTTGCAAAAATGAAATCTAATCCAGGCGATTTAATTTGGAACGATAGAGCAAAAACGAGACTCTTACATTTCTTTGCTCCGATAAGAATTTATGTTAGTCTGTCTAAAGGTCTTTGCCACATTGCTGCAGCAATGTAATTTTTGATGAGAGCATCGATTGCGGTAGGAACCAATCCAGCTAAATAAATATCCAAAACATTCGTTCAGCTTTAACCGATCATTGGAAAAATTCGGAAAAAGAAAAAATTCGCGTATATAAACTTACGTGTTACTGTAATTCCGCCTATGTTAGCTCCGATTCTCCTCATAGTTTTCATGAACTTAAGATAATAATTTTTGCCTTGAAATTCATACTGTAAAAACAACTTGCAGGATTGTAGAAACTCTTGAGACGCGGGTGACATCCGAGACATTAAAATAAACATGTAGAACATCATAGCCATTCCAACACATGCATCTTCAATATAAAAAATTACAGACAGCAAATCTGTATCCGGTTCTTTCAGCAACTGAATCATCATAAAAACGTCCAAGACAAATTGTGTGTAGTTGCAAAGGCTTGTTCCCCCCATCAAAAGCCCAACCAATTTGTTCCAGGCGTTTGACGTTACCATAAGATTCTTGTAATCCTGTAGCAGTGTTGGAAAATCGTATTCAGTTCCCTCCACAATTTTATTTAAAGTCATTTTTCGGTTATGAGTTTTCCACAATGCACTGCTCGTGCGTTTCATTAGCAATTCTTCGGAAGTTGATAATTTACCAAGAAAATTCTCATGTTTCTTTGAATTGGGAGACGGGTGGGTATATGTTGCTGACGATGCTGATACTTCTCCGGTACTTTTATCCTGATCTGTATTATTAATTGCTTTGAAAGATTGTTGATTGTCCACCATGTTTTTTCTTCCACCGTCTTGTTCGATGACGTTTTGATTCGAAGATTCTTCAGAGACTTTTCCCGTTGTTGCTTTTCCCAACTGTATTAAACGATACATCACAATTGTCATTTCCCTGAGGAGATGAGTGTTTGTGACGACCATTATTTCCATCAGGACGATTGTTCCGGCTTGGTGAGTCCATATGTGAATCGTGAAAAATAATTCGTGTGCAGCAAATATAATGTCAAAGAAAAGATTTTCGTATGGAATTATGGCGTAGGTAAATAAAGGATATTTCGGATCAGAGAGATATTGAAACATAAGAGCGTTGCAACCAACCAAAACGATGGAACTAAGGCAAAACATCAACAAAAACATTTGGTAAGCTTAAAATGATCATTGGAGGAATTCAGAAAAAGAAAAAATTTAAGTATATATTTATACATATTATACAAAGATATATTTACGTGTGCATTATGACCACAAATCTGTCGTTCTTATGTATAGCTGTTTCCATTCTGGATGGTGATCCCAGTTTCCTGAATATATCTTCGTACACGATCCAGTTTGCATATAGAAGTTCATACAGATATCTTCGATACCAAATATTGACAGCTTGAACCAATTGAATAGATACAAGAAACCAGTCCCACATTGACATTTTGTCCAGAAAATGAATCTCCAACAGCAAACCATGATACGTCAGCAGCAAAAATATTATTTTGGTAATAAAATTCAACCACATGAAATAGTAAAAGGTAGTTCGTAAGAGCCCCGCATTTTCTATGGAATATTTTCCTTTTGAGTCCTTGTTTATTTCAAATCGACAAACAGAGACAAAACTGAAAACAGTCCATAGTTTTCTCTGGTAGTCAGTAAATCTAGCCATTTAGAAATTTACTTTGTGTCACAATATTTTATATGTGGGCAATGAAGGAGCTGATTTAATTTTCTGCTTTAAATGTAAGAGGTCTTGGATAAAAGTGGCGTCACAGCCTATGTTTAACAAATATTTTATACGAAAGGTAAGGTACCACCCTATGTATAATTATTATATACACTGTGATTTGTGGAATATCTATTTGATCCACTCGATGGGTTATTACTTATTACCCGATGAGTTAAATAGGTCAGAATTTTGGGTTTGTTACGCCTAGTCTGCCTATACAGCTAGTGCAAATATAATTTATTAATGATTTAATGTCTTCATTTTTCATTTCACATATTCACATTTGAACATCTACAAAAGAAAGAAAAATGTAACTAACCTTAAGTGAGGTAGAGATTAGGCATTCATTAATAAATTAGCCTTTTTTTCTTGGAAGAAACATTTAACAGTTGTTTACGGATACCACCGATTACACTTTGACACGTTTCATTTTAAAACCCTACTAGTCACTCCGACGCCGATACCTACCTGCTCTTTGAATTTAACCATTCATAGGCGTGTCGAGGATTTTGTAATGGGAAACTTTGGGGGAGGAAAGATTTCTTAAGTAATTCACATTTTAGTTACATAACCCTGTTTCTCGGAATCTGGAGGGCTCATTCCCGTTGAGCCCATATATAAGCATAGATACGCCCTTGAAATCAGTCTTACTACTTTTAAAACTTTTAAGAAACTGCAATTGTAATTAATTGCAATTGTATACTTTTTTAATATCGCCTTTTTGCTGTTTTACATTCAATTTCCTGGCATTTACTGATTAATGTTTTAAATTCAGAGATGTAAATTCCAGTTCTTCCAGGTCGGAAAAAATCACATTATGGTCGATTGAATGCACACTTTTTAAAAACTATGTATATAATTGGTCAATTATGCTACAAGAACTACACGAACCTTCATTTGCTCCATACAGCCAGACGATTTCCCTGTTTAGTTAGTTAGAATATATAATAGTGTGTATTATAGGGTTATAATATTATATATTATTAATTATTACATAGAAGGTTTAAGGTAGTACCAAAATCACGCTAAGGACATAGTAATAACGTTGTCGCTGACAGGCAGATGAATATACCTCTCATAAATGGACTTTATGATTCAAATGCTCACAGACAAGATCAAGTAATTATTGAGTTCACCTTACTCTGTGAATACAATTGCTACGGGAAAAATATTGATAATCACAGGTTGTAATTTGCATTATTGTTAGCATTCACGGTTTCTCCATTACATGCTCTAAACATACCTACGATTTAATAACTTAATAACACATTACTGTGAAAAGAACATGGGTTTTTCGGACGTAAACGTTTTCTTCCATTAGCCTAAAAAGAAAATCGAGAATGTTGAAAAACAAAATTTGGATATACTATTATAGTATAATTTGTATACCTGTCTGCCGTACGGTGTGTCATAATTCATAATTAAACGATTTTTTGCCATATTAAATAAGACTAAAACTAAAGGCTTTTTTAAGCTTTACAAGAGTTCTACTGTTAAATGTTACTTGATTCTATTGAGCACATAAAAACAAAGGTTAAAATATAGATTAAATTTAAAAAATTGCATAAGACTTAAAACAACTTGGCTTGCACATTGTAAAAACGGATGTGACATAATTAGGGTGTTTATATCTCGATTTTATAAATTATTATTCAGTATCAGTAATTTTTCCAAAATTTTACCTCGTCTTTGAAGGAGTTCTCAGCTTGTAAATCTATATTTCACAGACATGCATTGCCTCAATATTTATGGAAATACAAACGCTGTGCTAAAGAAGATTTGAGCCTCTAACGTCCTTCGACAATTTTAGACAATGAAGTTGCGGCAGTATGAAATCTAGATTATGTAATGTAGTTCAATATTATTCTTACTACAGTCGTAATTAAAATAAACGGCTATTACCGCAGTGACTTGTACTCAAATGCGTCTATGACTATGACAATATTATCCTTATTTTAGGTAGAGAACTATTTCGCCTGTAAAAATTACAATTTTTAATGACAACCTTAATGCCAATGTTTTTAACAAGGACAATGCTCTCAATAGCTGGTTAAATTATTTCTAATTTGCCAGTAGTTCAAAATAAGACCTTCTAGGTCGGCAATCTGTTTTTTACACTGATGGTTGAGAATTTCGGAGGCCAAATTATTTTATCCTAGTTTAGCTAAAGAATTGATTTTTTTCGAAACTAATTTCACTCCGGTATTTAAAGGTCTTCACGCTATGTACAAACTCTACAAAGTTTATAATGATTGCAGATATTTTTTAACCTTTTTCAATTTTTATTTTTATTTTACTTAGATATTGTTTTAATTTAGATTGGTTGAGTAAAATGTTTAAATAATGCTTGGACCATAAAATTAGTAAGCTAATGTAGAAAAAAATCAGTCTGACCATTTTTTAAAATGGAAGAACAACATTGTAATTATATTTATAAAGAAACATCAAGATTTGTCGTCATAAGCTTTGTTATCTTGTGCACTGAAACTTGAGTTCAGCCGTTGTCGATAATTGTCAACGGGTTTGTACCGATTGGCAAGGTAAATAAAAATAGTTACAGCCACAAAGTTAATCGCAGCAAACAGGAAAAACTCCTTCGACTGAAATAATAAAAAACATCTTTAGAAAAATCTTACATCGACATAATTTCATTTCTCAGTAACAAATACCAATAGGAATTTTCTAATTTTTACCTGTTCGCTGAAAATTTTAATTTTTGATAGAACCACTACTAATATTCCGCCTAACGCTGGTGGAATTAGATTTATAACTTGCAGCAAAGACTTCATATTTTCAGGTGCCTATGAACAAGCCACATAGTGAAAAATCTTGAAAAAAAAATGAAAATCCATAATTATTATAAACGGGGATTTCAAAATACCTGAGAATAGGCAAATCCAGTTAGAGAAATTTCCAACATTACTTCTGCCACACTCATAACGCAATACTGAGGCAATAACCAAACCATATGAATTGAATTTGGTTCAATAATTGTGTACATCTTTGCTACAAATTTTCCATCGCCCATTTTGTCAGAGATTTCTGGTGCGACTGTAAGAACATAATTGCCCCCAGTAAAAACTTCAATGAATCCTAAATCAATTGTGTTGTCTTCAATTAAAAGCTTCACGCTGTATCTGTTATATATAAATGCAAATAAATGTTTAATTAAAATACAATTTTGAATTTTTCATTGAGTTTTAAAATTGATAGTATACTAATTACTTTTTTGGTGTAATCTCTGACATTTCCGTACCACCACTGTCTCCAGTCAATTTAAATTCATAACGAGTACTTGATGAATGTTCCAACGTAATTATACCGGATTTTTCTTCCAAACCAGCGTAAAGAATTCTACAAAAGCATAATATTCATTTAAAGGATGAACATGAAATTACGAAACGCATATAAAAATATTAATTTTATGCAACTTACCTCAGTTTTGAATTACTTTCCAACGATTTGGAGAGATCGTCATTTATTTTAGTGTCTACTATATAAAAATCTGGAAGACCACTTGAGTTTTTAAAACTCAATAAGATGCTGTGTGACTATTTTTAATAAAATGAAAAACTTAGTTCGTATATCAGAAATAAAATTAAATTAAAAATAAATATTTTTTCAAACAGGTTTACCTGAGAGCTTAAAAGTTCGACTTGGGAATTAAACGGTTTCAAATTACTGCAAACGCTATTTGAAAATGAATCATTTGAATCAAATCCCATATCGTTCTTGATATTGACAGTTATAATCCCTGACGGAAGATTCCTAAAAATGTGATTGCCGTAGGGTGAGATCTTATTAGAGAAATTGGATCCCATGTAATGATCATTTAAGAAAATGTGTACATTACAAGGAAGACCGTTTATCACGTTAAGCTGAGATTGCATGTGCACCGGTAGAGGTTCAACGGTCGACTAAATAATTTACAAATGATTTGCGATCAACTATTTTTTTTTTAATTTATGAAATCGTTCTAATGAATTCGTTAGCCTTACTTCAATCTGAATTTCCACGATTCCACTAATAACGAACGCCAACGAAGCAAATAGTGCACCAGTTGCAACCCGTTGCAAAGGCTTTTTCAACCGGTTACATTTTGACAAGCCAGGAAATATCAATTTCTCGAAAACCGGGATGAAAGCAAATGTCAGGACAAAGTTCAATGTCTGTAATATGCAAAATTCCAATAGTAGACTGTTCCATAATAATTGTCTTTATGCAAATTGTTACATAATCCTGTATCGCTAATATCATTCAGAAAAACTAATTCGAGCAATCTTACCGCAAATTGATCTGGTTTTACTGCATAACCAAAAATATTATCATCCATCCTACTTGCTTGGAATGTCCACCTAGAAAACTGAAAAATAGTTATGGGTTTTAAATCTCTTCACTGTACTGTAAATAATGAGCAAGATAATTATTGCTGTAAGCTTTTCACCTGTTGATCGAAGAGAGCCCAGAACATAGTCACAGGAAGGAAGAGAATCAGCAAATTTAACACAGTTTTGACATTTTGAATGAAATCTTCGTCAAACTTGGAATCGGCATAATCCAACCAATGATTCCTACGGTCAGATTTCTTGTAGCTCTCCAATAAAGCTGTCTGTCAACAGAAAATAGTATAGTCACAATCCTTTAATACATTAATATATTGTTTATTAAAGGATTGCGGTGTAGTTTACTAAATTTAAATTTTGTAAGGTAATTTTTTTATACATATCCGTACTCAGTTGGTACGTTTTTAATGTGTGGAATATTTCTTACCCTAATACATTGAAAGGATTTACCAACCACGTTTTCATTCACTTGCACGTTTGTATATCTCGCTTTGCCCATCAACAGAATTACTAAATGTATCAAAACATTTGCGTTTTATTTGCAAAATAAAGAAAAAATATTTCAAGAATGTGCAAAAATATGTTGATATTATATTTTTGGTAAAAATCAAATTACCAAAAGCAATGATAACACAAGCAAAGGGTACGATGAAGGCTAATGAATAGCAGGTCTGCTCATTGAAACAGGAAATGTCCCTGCGGAGTATCGGGGTAATAATTGCAGTGAGGAAGAGAGAAAAGTTGATGACTAAATACAAAAGTGGAAAATATGCGTCCAGTTGTTTCTGTTGTTGAGGTAAAACGAACTGGTCACCGCCGTATGCAATAATACAAGGCTTAATTGACCCAGAGGATAAGGCACTGAATATCAGACCAACTACAACTGCAGTTCTGAAAACAAAAAAGAGAAGGCTATGTAAAAATAAAATATTTTATTTGTCAACAGGTAATTATTTATGTTTGGAAAATATTCTCATGTCTTTTCTCTACAATTGATTTATACAATTTTGGTTTTGTATTTTTTTTATTCTTTTTCAAAAACGATAAATTTTATAAGTAGACTTACTGTATCAGTCCGGATGATAACATAGGCAGTGCTGAAGCTGTCAAACTAAACGTCCCAATAAAGTAAACGAAGGAGAAACCTACGATGGTTCTGGAATAAAAATCACATAAAAATAAGGTATAAATAGATTTAATTAATTGAAAAAAAGATTTCAAAATTGAAGATAGTTATAAATTTTAATAAAAACAGTATATAGAGGTATATAATATACCTAAATTTTCCAAAATATGAGTCAGCCACAATTGCGCCGACGAATGAGCTGAAGTAGCCAAATATTGTAAACGCATGATAGATTGCCGTTGCGGAGTCATCATCAAAGTGAAGAACATTTCGAAGAAATAACGGCAGGACGACTAATTTAAAAAATATTTAATGCAATGTAACAAAAATTTAGAAATGCATTTGCCTTTATGAATACTAAAATTTGGTGTGCATAAAATGGTGTATTTTTATTGAACGCGTAAAAGATGTGTTTTAATGTTTGACTTACCAACGATTCCCCAAAATGCGTATCTTTCGAAAATTTGGTGGGTCAGAATAAAATAAACTGATTTAGGATACTGTAGTTTCTAAGTAAAAAACAAACATTTTTGTTAGCTTCAAAACATTTCAGTTTAAGCTTATTTTGAATAATTTAATAATAATCTTCTAGAAGTCGCAACATACTTTCATTACAATTCAGTTTTAAAACAAATGATATTATATTGGTGAAAGTCAACTATGCAAATGATAGTAAAAATTGCAAACAGATTTTTAATAATTAAATACCACGAACCTTATCCTCCATCGAATCGCCATGCAAAACTTGTAAAATATTATAAACTGTTATTATTTTCGTAAAAAATCGAAAACAAATAAATGGGACCTGTCTTTGAGTTAGAAATTACCAGGAGTTAAAAAAGCAAACAACTGTTTCCTATTAAAAGTGATTCAAATGTGCATGTGTGTTTTTATATGAATATCCATTGAATGAACTATGAACAGGTACGTCTGTTTTGTTTGCCTAAACCGTTATCTTTTAATAACAATTGTATTGTACTCAGTCAGAAATGTTTTGGATTGTAAATTAATATATAACGATTAAACATTTATTTTATCCCAATCCAGACCTACCATACCTACACATTCCACGTATTTGAAGCCCATTCCTATCTCGATTCGGTGTGCATTAATTTACATGGAGTATTTATAATTTATAATGTACAATACAGATAGAAACTATAAATAAATGTAAATGATTGTTTACTGTTTAACCATCAAGTGTTTTGTTATTTGTTGCATGCTCTTTGTAAAGTGCTTCATCTAGGAATGGAAACGCTATCTCAATTTACTAATTCGTTATTTGTATTCCCGACATTCCCTATTAACCTACTGATCTTTATTTTTCGATAGTGTTGTTTTCATGTTAAGCGAATTTTATTTATAGAATATTATATACTCATCACTTTGCTATACATAATGTAATTAGCTTTCATTGCCATTATAAAATAAATCGGTGTGCCAATAATTATATTTAAGTATCGGTGTGAATTGTCATTTTGAGACTTAAAAAATGTTTCCAGGAATCGCAGGCACTTCTTAAAACAAACATTTTCCATATAAATATTTATTATTTACAACAATGCAAAATCTTAATCAATAAACTGTTTATAATATTGGCCATAGATTTAATTGCTGTTCCAGAGAATTTTTTTATCAAGAGTTGCGTATTTGGAAGTAGATAACAGTCAAAAGTAAATCAGATCAAACATTTCTTGGATCTATGACGCTTGTCAAAATTCTATTTTAATGTTTATGTTTACCAGTTTACACCTACGGTCTTATTCGGGATGATATGTTTGGAAATTTGTATTTTGTTTTTTTGCGACGCATATTACTGATTACTCCAAATAGAATACTGATTTTACTATTCACTTGAAAATGTCAAGCAAACACATAATATTATGATTATGCATGTACCGAAATTAATCACAGACGCAATTCCCTGTTTACGTTGTTCCATTAATCTTGGCTGTTTTTAGAATTTATTATTTTGTTTATTTGCGACTTACATATTTAAAAAAATAGATTAACAATGTAATTACTACTTGAAACCGTGAATCAACTTTCCGATTACCGTTTCCAATCAAGCAGCATAAGTGTAACTTGTTAGCGTATCCTTCAAGCAATTTATGACAAAGTCTGCATGATAATTTTTATATAAATACGGTTGCGAAAATTTTCATTTCATCATACTTAACTTACTATTCAACTGACGGATCTACAACAATTAAGCAAAAACGAAAACATTGAACATTTACAGAATCACATTTGTAAACAAAAACTTTAATGGCGGCGTCATTTTCTGAAACTATAGTTGGAAAAAGTATCGGCATCATCCCGCAAATAGCATCCTCCGTTTCCGACCTCAGATGGAACATTTTAGACGAAGATGTTTCGTTTCCCGCGGCAGTTCTTGATCTGCACAAACTAAATCACAACCTGAAGTGGATGCAAAACTTTGCCGATCATTACGGAATCAAGCTTTGTCCTCACGGGAAAACTACGATGTCTCCGTATTTATTTCATCTGCAACTGAAAAACGGCGCTTGGGGAATATCTTTGGCATCGGCAACTCAGGTCAAGGTGGCTCACTCATTCAAAATTCCAAATGTCCTGATGGTGAACCAACTCGTGGGCAAGGTCAACATGACGATTATTTCCGACATTCTTAAAATGGACCCTTCTTTCCAATTCGCTTGTCTGGTCGAATCTCCTCAAAACGTTGAACAATTGGGGAATTTTTTCCGAAATAGAAGACAAAAGCTTCGGGTGCTTTTGGAAATGGGCTTGCCTGGCGGACGAACCGGAGTTCGTGATTTAGTCCAACAGGATTTGGTAATTTCTCAACTGGAAAAATTTAAAGATTGTCTCCAACTGATTGGCGTTGAATTCTACGAAGCGATTGCAAAGTCAGAAGAACAAGTCCGCCAATTTGTCCGACAAATTCTACAAAGAACGCAGACTCTAGCTGACCTTGGAGTATTCGCGGAAAAAACGATTCTTATTTCCGGTGCGGGATCAACTTATTTTGACATCGTGGCTGTGGAATTATCTTCTGCCTCAATTAAAGACCGAAATAGAAAATCCGAGTTGCCAATTCAACTGATTCTCCGCCCTGGGTCTTATCTCACACATGAAATTGGAACTTACCATGCCGCTAAACAAAGGGTCCAAGAAAACCTGGATTTGTCAAGTGAACGGACAGCGATAGGACCTACCCCGATGGTGACAGCTTTACAAGTTTGGGCGTATGTGCAGTCGCTCCCGGAACCAGGGATAGCAATTATTGCCATGGGGAAAAGGGACACCGATGCCTCATTCGATTGTCAATTTCCTCGCCCGTGTCTTCACTACCGTCCGGATGTGTTCGATAAACCCGCAATTGTCAAATCAGACTGGAGAGTGACGTATGTAATGGACCAACATTCTTTTATGACGATAGGAGTCTCGGATGATGTTCAAGTGGGAGATATGATTTCCTTTGAAGCTTACTACCCTGCAACGACTCTGGACAAATTTAAAACTCTGCTCTTGGTTGATGAAAACTACAACGTTGTGAACGTGTTGGAAACTTACTTTTAAAAACTATATAGCTTTAACATTATTTTATTAATATTATGTATATAAATATTTATTTTTATTAATGTGTGGATGTATTTTTAAAAAGGTAAAATATAGACGTTATCATAAAAGGAAACCGAAAAATTAGTCATGTTGAGAAGTTTCCCTAAATTATGTGGTGTTTCAATTGTATTATAGTAATTTAAACTTGAAATTCGCAGAAAATAAACAAATTTTTCTATTTAACAAAATATTCCAAAATATCAGAAATTTAATTTCTACCACTTGCAACCCATTGCCATCATTATATAAGTAATCCAAGGTCGCTGACTCAAAACTTTCATGTTGTATAATATAAAGTCATTCCGTAGGCATTCCGTCATAGACATTCCGTTAATTTAATGTCACCCAGAAATGGCCAACTAGTGCAGGCGCGTAGCCAGGGGGGGTGCACCCCCCAGAATATCTGAACTTACACTAGATATTTTTGAAAATTTCCAAAAAAACATGTATAAGACAATATTTTGCTCTCAAATAACAACAAGTATTAACCAGTTTCGCGCTACCGGCGAATTCAATTCATCTCTACTTCATTTTAGCCCATATTTTCGCGCTACGCGCTGAAATGATCATTTATAAGCGTAAGAGAACCGTATCACCCCCACCAATGGCAATACTAGTCACTCTTCTGCTTAATTACATTAAAATCACACCCATTGACTAAACCAGAAGACTTAATTCACAATAAAATGAAGGCATACATCTTTTTTTCCTGCTGTGCACCCCCCAACTTTCATTCCTGGCTACGCGCCTGAACTAGTGTTAAATTATTCAGCTTCACCATGATAAAATAGTGGCTGTCAAATCTACAACGCAATATGCTACACAACAAGCTACGGAGTCGAGATAAATTGCAAAACAAAATTATTTACCCGGTAGATGCTCCCAAATAAATAGCTGGTGGAACTAGGAATGTAATGTGTTATTGTATTATTTTGATAGCATCAGATAAATTTTAGATTAAAGTAAAAATGTTCTCAGAACGAAGCATGTAAACTAGTTTGGTTATGATAAGATACATTTGTCATTATTATTCGCAGTTAAACTTAAAAACCGCAACCACCGCACACCAGTCGAGAATATTTTACTCGGAACTAGTACGTGCCATCATAGGAAGGCTTTCAAACGCAACTAACGCAGGTGATACTCATTTAAAACAAATTCATACAACCTGCTTGATTGGAAGAATAAAAAGTTCAGATAATACAAATAGTAAAAAAATCACAGAGAAAATTAAAGTGAAAGATAACTGTGCATAATTTATTAATTCTTTAATTTCTATACACAATAATGAAACTTTTTCTTGTTGCATTGCAATTTTATTGCACCTTTTCAATTGTAAGTAACATACAACTTTAGAAATATTAAAACGCTACTTTTCTAACTTTCTTAAATATTATTTATTATTCTGAGTTAATATTTCCATATTATCAAATGAGAGATTGTTTTTAATTATTTGTGTTTAAAAAAATACAATGAAAAGGTAGAATGTGACAGCGTGAAATTCACGATGTATTTCATAGCGGATCAAAGCTGCTGTCCCGGAGAAGGAGTTGATCTTAAAACGTGCAGTGGAGATGAAATTGCATCTGTGAGCCAGGAATTTGCAGATAAAGTCAGGCTCGAAGGATCAGGAACTCTTTCCGACGGCAGGTTAAATAAACTCTCTTAAACACAATTGTCCAGATTTTGATTTAATTTGTTTTTAGTTATAAACATATTTTAACCGTAGACGTTATATGAATTTAGAGTTTATCTGAATTAGGCATATCTACATCTACAGTACACAACTTGGTGGGGGCAAAAAATGAGAAAATTTGTCTATATGAATACGCCATTGATGAATATCTGTAATATTATTGTAATTGTTCACAAACATCGACAATCTGGATTAGGTAGCAAATTTAACATGTAACGCTTGCCCTTTGCCCATCATCACTAACCATTGCAGGATCACTAACAAGGGCGTACCTTATTTCATATTTTGGTCATAGGGAACCTTACACATTAAAATTAAGGGCCTATTTGTTGCCTTCGGCCGTCACGGAACACCTTAACACGGTGATCTGTGTTCTCAACTATAGTCTTTTTCAGAATCAGGCCCCTAGCCCTAAAGTATATAAATACGCCATTCAATTTGTAACAATTTGTTTTCATTTTCTTTTATTTTTATAGTACTTTACTTACTAGCCATTTAGGAAAATATTTGGAAAGTACTGATTAGTTTTAATTTGGTTCTTCAATAGAACTATCAACAGAGACTGTGACACATGCGATCAGTACGCCTGTTTTGCTGTTGTTGATGGACCAACTGGAAGTCAAGGAAATGCATTAGTTCCATACGTCTCAATTGGTATTTTTTTATTTTTAGACTGTTTTATTGCAACCAAGGGCGTACCCAGAATTTGACTTTGGGGGCAAAGCCTAAAACATTACAATTGCAAAAATAGCAAAATAGGCTAATTTGGCGGCATATAACCCCCCTTTTTCAACATTGTGAGTTGAATGTTCCTCCAATGCTCCCCTTCTCGGTACTTCCTTGACTAAAACTACAATAAAAATTGATGCTTTATTTTTACGACTCATTCATTGTGGTTTTATCTAGAGGAATAAACTACTGGTGATATTAATCAGTTGTTGTTTTTCTCTCAGCAACAAATGGAATCGATTTCGGTTCAATTGTTTACATTAAGCAACTCGATGGAGTGACGCTTCCCATAACTACTCATACTCCTAATAACTCCTGCTACTCATAATGGCTGCGTTCGTGTTGATGACACTTGTGCAATTGGTTGCGGTCCAACTGGAATTGATTTGTACGTCGTTAATCAAGCAAATCAGGAACAAATTGACAACCAGTACAATTTATCTGACTCTCAGGTAGATGAGATTGTCACAGCATGCACTTTAAATAATTACAGCTAAAAAGTCAGTCGGGTATTCTTCTCACGGAATTCGGTCTTGATGATATAAATTCGAATATTTGGACTAAAAATTAATAATTGCATTTCAAAACAAAATTTCTTGTCTCAATTCATCATCATTTCATATGGAGTTATCTAAAATATTATTTCATACTTTCATTCAAAAATCCACCTAAATGCTATTAGTTGTTGTATAAATAATCGATGACATTTTATTTTATTACGCAAGTGACATATTTCATGGAATGAATAAAATTTCAATAATTTCTGACTTATTAATTGACACATGTACATGGTATTTTTATAATCAATGATTTATCATGACAGAATTAAGAAATACAAATAGATAATTAATAGTACAAAAGCATCATAGTTATATCTCAGTACAAATCCATGTTCAGCATCGGTCTCACCTCTGAGAGATGTATATAACACGTACACATTTATTATAACAAACCGCAAATATTTTATCTTGTTAAGAGCACAATAAAAAATTATTTAAGTTGATATTTTAATTGTTAAAACTTAATTTTACTTGAAAGCGAATCCTTGTGAAACATATTTAACTGATTTTATTTAGCATCAGCTATACCCGTCGTGTCATTAATTAAATGAAGATGGCAACAACAAAATTGCCATTTATTTGAACAATTTTTGAAAAAGACAAATTTAATACGTGACGTTTAACAAATATTTGCAGCTAGGTGTTGGTTTTATAGAAATACTTAATTTTTGTAGTTAATTCAAAGTAGTTTTAAACATTTATTTGAAATCTAAAAATCATACCATCATATTTCTCTTAAAGATATTTAGAGTAATATTAAGAAAAGGAGAATGATCATTTTATTCAATTTCATTCAACATTGATTAACATTTAATTAGAAAACAATAAAATTATGAAACATGAAGTCTTTCATGCGCACGTAAATGTGACTTTTGAGTGAATGACTTTCCGCAATGTGTACATTTGAACAATTGGCCGGTATGAATTCTTTCGTGATTGCGTAAAGAACATAGATTAGCATATAAGATTCCGCAACTGGTACATTCGAATAACTCACCTGTGTGAATTTTTTCGTGCTGACGCAAATGGCGTAGGTCAGAAAATGAATTTTCGCATTTGGAGCAGTGGTGATCTCCGGTATGAATTTTTTCGTGTTTTTTCAAATAATAGGCATATTTAAATCTCTTATTGCACAGTTGACACCGAAATAATTTTTCCTGAGAATGCGAAGCTTCATGACGTCTGCAATCACTTTGACATGTAAACACCATAGTACAAAATGAACATTGGTAGACACATTTCCCAGCATGAAATCGGAGATGAATTTTCAACTTGACCTGCGAAAGAAATACTCGTGGACACTTGTTGCATTTAAATGAACCAGTTGTTCTTTCCGCACATCTTCGGTTGTTCAGAATTAATTTCTTCATTCGTGATTGTCTTAAGCCAACAATATTATGTTCATGTTTCTTCGATGTGGAGGAAAGAAGCGTTGCTCTTCCTGAAGTATTTTCCTTTTTACGCTGTGCGGTGCGAGGTCTCAGGTTTCGAGGATTGCGACTGAACGATCCAGGTGCACTTTCTGATGTGTCAGTTCTATTGGTTTGTGCACGTTTGATGACACCCAAAGAAATTCCTACAAAAAATATAAAAGTTAAAGCACGACAAAATTTTAAAATAAATAATTCTCAAAAACTTCACATACATCAGCGCTGTAGTAAAAGTTTTTGTTCCATTTGGTATTGCAAATATTATTATTGTTTCTTTACAAATTGCAACGAATGAAATGTAAAAACGACATTCTTTTTCAAGGTTTATTGAACATATAATATGTGCACATACACTGTATATATAATTTTTAAATAAGGGTTAATTGTTTTATATTGCTATTACAAGGAAAAAATAAAAACTCCTTATTTCTACCTTTGCAATATATTTTTAAATTTTGCTGTTGAAGCAATACAAACAACTTTTAGTCAAATCATATCAAGTGAAAAATGATTTTAATTGAATGTTTGCTTACTTTGAATCAGAATCGTTGGTAGTCTAACAGTTTTCAAAATATCAGATGTTGTTTCAATATTTGTTGGGGTGATTGTGCTGGATTCACTCGGTGCAACATGGTTGCCTTGATTTTCTCTAACAAGGACATTGGTCACCAGATTATCTTTTTCCGCTTTAATATCGCCGTTTGTCAAGCTGTTTCCAGAAACAGAACCCTCAACATTATCTACCTCGCGAAAACCTCCAGTGTTAAGCGTCCCTTGAACAGTCTTTGCTGCATCTTCAAGAATGCTTGGAGTACTTTTATTAATGTTTGGAGTGTCATGAGTCCCTTGAGGTCTTTCAGTGTCTGCATTGGTCACCACATTATGTTCTTCCATGTTACAACGGTTTATCAATAAGTTTCCTGAAAAAGAAGCTTCAACATTCTCTGTCTCACGAATGTCTCCAGTATTGGGACCGTGACAAATATTGGGAGTATTTTGGGGAATGTTTGGTGCAGCATGAGAACTTTTAAGATTTGCACACTCTTGAATGTTATCCGTCCCTTCAGTCCCTTGAAAGTGCACAGTCTCTTGAAGGTTTTCGGTGTCTTCAATATTACTCTCTACCGGCAAACTATTTAAAGTTCCTGCAAAGTCCGACACGTCCAGTTTAATAATTGGTTTATTTTGTGGAGTTAACATGGCATTCTGTTTGCTTTGAAGGTC
>JABASD010001603.1:0-37369 GCA_019776165.1 Pogonognathellus flavescens
ATCTACAATTTTACAGAATTGAAACTTTTTAAACGGAAACGGAAAATAATTGCATTCACTTATTCATAACAAAATTTGCTTTACGTATTTGCACATTCCTTTGATTAAACGTGAAAACGTGAACCATGTATATCAAAAATATGCATTTTGATTGCAATGCATTCGAGCTGTACGTATACAGATAATAGGTAGTTGCAATAAGCTAATCCTGAAAATTGTTTAATACTACATTATTAATAACTTCATACTTATAAGTAGCAGCAGCTACTTTATAAGAATTGTGTCTACGTCTGTCCGACTGTGACCGTCATAACTTTTGAACGGACGAGTACATTTAGAAAATGAAAGCATTTAAAGTATAAAATATGTTGAATGTTTAGTAATGAAATGACACAAAGAGACGTTATTCATCTATTTATCCACATTATTGTGCCTTAAGTAGACGTATTACAATCTGACCCTGTACCGACATTATTTATACTAGTATTAGTTCCTATACCTTACTACGACTGACTATTTATTATTATCTAGTACATGCAAGTGTGTAGGTGGATAATAATATCGAAGTACTCTTGACATACCACCACACACTCCATAATAGTACTTAGCAAAAGTTAGTTCGGATTCATTCAGCTGGTGTCCAATTTCGTGGTTAAGTTCAAGTAGCGTAGCACACGACTGTGAACAATATAAGCACCCGAGAATATCAATGCGGACACAAAATGTGAAAATGAGTCTCGGATCAGTTTAGGCATCAAACAAGAAACCTTTCGGCACAGTTTCTGTACCTAACTACAGTAGTTTCACATCCCATTCACCACACACACAGACCAAACCACGAAATAACGCTTTTGTAAATTGGTGCTTTGCCTTCATCTCATCTGCCATGTAAAACCCAACCAAAGTACCAAGTATAGCTGAGCAAAAGAGAATAGTGGCAATTCCGACTCATCGTCAAACAGAACAAGAGTCCTATAACACGATATTATTTGCAAATACCACATACTTTATAGAAACTGGAGCTTGAAACCATTACACAGTCATATAAACGATAATGCCACACACCACGCATACTACGCACGCACGTATCAATTTATAGCTACTAATTTATAGGTATTAAAGAACATTCTTCTATACAAATGTACAAGTGAGAAATTTTACTATCGTAGCAGTATCAGTGTCAGTCAGTACCTAACAAAAATACAGGTATCTGGATTTAACGGGTGTGTTGTGCTAGTTGTCTGTTGCGTCTATGGGGGTATTTAGAAAGGTATGCACATCTCTTGTTTATATCATCCACGAATGCCCCATGGATATTATACCACACCATTCGCAGACAAATACATGCCAAATGCAATTGAAACGGTGTGAATGTGAAAGCTTTCTGTATCTTTCACCGTTTCGATTGTTCTTATGAATTGTAGTAAAGTAGAGGATCGGATTGTGTGGTTTTACGTTCACATTATCAGAATCTATACAGTCAAGGATCAATTTCCTATTCTTTATATTAAAAGGATGTCCATCCTAGCGTAGTAGAAGAGCATTTTACAGCATTACATGGAAGGAAGCACACAAGGGATATTGGTGAAATATTATTATAAAGTGTAAAAACGGTTTTATATGCATAGTACACATATAGGATGGTGTGTACGTGTACGTGAAGAAGGGTGTTCGTTTATAGGAGACATATGAGAATTTTCTAGTTGAACACAAGTCAAGGATAGTGTATCATCTGTTTCCGTTCTCAAAAATCATTTCAAGTCGTACAGAACGATGGTTATGTGATTTTAGTAGTAGAATCTAGCCTCTAGGGTAGAAAAGCAAAGCTGCCTGTAGTAGTACTCTGGTAATGTGCTCAAGCTTCACAAAGCTACATTTTCAGTTTACGTAAGTTTTCACAGAACGTTGTCGTCCTCGTAGTATTGCGTGTAGAATGTTTCTCAGAATGCCTGTTAGGAATCTCCCATTTCATTCGGAAAGACAGAGTGTAAGACATGTGAGCGACATTTGATTCAAATCGCTGTTGCTGCTACTACTTTGATTTGACTTGCTTCACTTTAACTCGTAGGGTTAACTTCATGCTTTGATGGTCTCCAGACACACTTTACAACAGAAGAAGAATATTATTATATAACATACATTTACATTACATACATCTTCTACTCCACGCTTTTTGAGTAACATAACCTATATATTCCTGTATAAACACTTTTTTCTATATTTGCCACATTAAACGTTAATGGTATTATTGTAATCCATTTATTGCACTTTACATAACAAAAATTCATACTGATGACAAAACGCAATTATTCAGTCAGCAGCAGTAAAAAATTCAAATTAGAACGCAACACTGACACAGAGAACGAGTCAAAGCTCCGAATCTAATACAGAACTGTTGCATCGACTCATAAATACTCTTAATGCGACATATTAATCTTATTTTCACTTGTACATGAATATCTCCAATAATACTCCATTTACATTCTATACCTAAATACTATCCTAGCCACAGTACAGTGCATACTACACTATGGTGTTACAGAGTCGCATATATAAAAGTTAAAAGAACAGAATTGTGAATGGAAGTTGTGAATTTGGTAAAAGGATGCATGGCTTATAAAGTTTCTACCATTTCCCTATTTAATTCCACGCTGTCGTGTCTTTGGGGACTGTGGTAATATCATTGTATGTGCAACAACATAGAACAGAAACTTAATCCGATTTAAAAACAATGCATCTGCATGCATTTATTTCTACCCGTCACTCATTCAGTCGTATTATCCGAGCAATTCCACTTCATGCTGTACAGAACTGAGCAAAACGTAATTTCACTGGATGTACTATACCCTTTCCCATTATTGTGAACCTTGCACTCATTACTCTCTTTCTATTTCATCACTGCATAAAACGACATGAAAAGCTAAGCTACAGATATATATGCGTTATATACATTTCTGAGTGTATGATTTTCATTTCTAGCATACAGATGGAAATACACATTAAAGTCGTAATGGTGATAATGCAAGCCAATAATATTATGGACTTTGCACCGCCCTGTCCTTGGTTCACTACTATACTACAATGATTTCGTCCAGAGATACTTGATACGCTACATTATCAAATGCACAGTCGAGTACCATTGTACTTTACAACTTTTGTTGGTAAGCAAAAACACAATGGGCATTTGCATCGCCTACTATTACTATTACTACAACCAAGTACGCAAAACAACACCGAAGTGTTTAAAATGTAAAAAGTGAACTTTGTGTTTTGTCCAGTATGTAGTTGTCTGTATGTAAAGTACCACGACCAGTTTTGTTGTGGAGGTACATGGAATAGATTAGATTTCGAGCAGTAAAATGTCATGGTGCACATGGAAGACTACTTAAACGGTTTAGAGTTTAATCCATATAATGTATTCGTGGATTAGTGCATATGGGGTGAGGAGTACAATATGAGTCTTATGGTTACATGACATAAAACAACTTTACAACAAGCCTTCCCCATAGACAACATTCATCATCGACTCTCTTTCGGTTGTTGTACTACCAACTCTCATTTCGTATACCTAGTCATTCTTTACTCGATTCGTACATATGAGAGTTTAGTTTAGTTTAGCATAGTACATCTATTATTAGTTTATTGATGCTGCTAGCATGTTTCTACTCAGTAAATAATATTACAGTAACTTTACAGTTTATAATATTATTATAGGTATTGTATATTAGTGCACACATAAAACGGGTATGTAGGTATATAATGTATACAGTTGCTGATGTACTAGACTTCCTAATCATATCATTAGGTGCAGCTTGAGTTTTAGAGTTCTATTTCAGACCAACTCATTAAATCTTTGGATACACTCATCATAACTCCCACAGTACAAGTAATAATAATATTATTATTTTCCTGTAGTAGAATGAATGCAATCGACCTGAACAGATTTTATAGTCAAGAGCTTTCATAACCAAAAGTGAAATAATAACATTGGTTTGACATTACCTATATGTAATCTATGTAAAATATTTTAGGAGCACATATTTAAATTATTTTACCCTGTAGCTAGTAGCTTGTAGGTAGATTGAATGAAGACGAAAGATAAATGATGATTACTGGGAAATTTAATAGTATGAGTAATAAAATTGTATGTATTTATTTACTTTCCGACTGACATGACTGTATGTAATATTTATGAAATGAAAAAAGAAGCATAATAAAGTGTTTTCAATGTCTCGCAAAGGAAATTATTTGTTTGAATTTGTAAGTAGGTATTCGGTATACGTGTGTAGGCTGCAGCTCTTGAGATTTGTAAGGGTTGTATTCTCTACTATTAGTAAAACCTAAGTTTATATACGTAGTACCTGGTAGTGTTTTTATTATGTACTTGTGTGAGTGTATGGGTGTGCTTTGATGTAATGTAAATATAAAGTACATCTAAGATTGCTCAAAATAAGAGGTCGAAGGGAAAAGTCTTTTGATTATTCTTGATTTTCTCTTGAGCTCGTTAGTTCAGTAGAATGGAGATGATGAGTGGAACTAGAAAAGAGTTTTGTGTTTGTGGCGAATCGAAAGTAGAGCAGTGGAGTAGTATTGGTTTTGAAGAAGGCAAAAGAGAGAGAGAGAGAGGTTAGCATTTGTAAGGAACGAGTAAGGTAAAAGAAACTACTAAAGAAGGTTTTTCTCGCATCACACACGGAATGATTTGAATTTAGAAATGTATTTAACCCGTTTGTGGTAACAAAGGAGAAGATCAAGAAGAAAAACCTGATGGTAATGGTGACCTCAATTTTCACAAAATCTAGCATCAATTTAAAAGGCAAAGCAGCAGAAAAACTACGTAATTTGATCAAAGTCTGACACTATTTCCAAGGAATACAAAGGAAACACACACATACAAAACTCAACCAAACCAAACCACCAAAGCTGTCTATTTATGCATTTCTCCTGTACATTGCATTAGTCTTTCACATTGGCATGCTACACTTACGCAGAAATGCAGAAAGAGTATCTCAAGTTGTGTCTGTGTGTTATTTCGAATTTGAAACAGTTTTTTCTTTAAGCATCTTTTGTGCATCACACTAGTTCTGTGGTACTACCACTGAACTACTCGTACAAGCTACACTGTTTAATATGTAGGTGTGTGAATTGTAGATACTATTGTTTCCATTCCTCGTATTCTTGGTGTGAAACCGAAAAGTTTGTGAAAATAGTTTAGCAAAATTCGTATGAAAGTAAACGTGATGTAATGTGGGTTCCAGTACTGAATCAACAGTAAAGAATTGCATGCAATAACATTGAGCTTCTTTCTAACAAGTAAGAGTGTAAATATTTCAGCATTTTTACTTCTAGGTATTTCTTTCTTGGCCCAATAAATATAAGTGAGAATAAACTGTTTATGTTGTATTTTGTATATAAATACAATGTTTGTAGTGTGTAAATTACATTTTAATTCTGTAATATAATTTCTTGTAAAAATATCATTTTCTTATTAATTTCGGGACATTGCAATATATTTAACAGGATGAATTATAATACTACGTAATTCAATTTAATAGATTGAAATATATTTCCTATAGATATATGTAAAGAGCCTAGTCTAACAAATGCATTTATGTCGCCATCTCATAATAAAAAAACTACGAGTAAAGAGTGTGAGGTACTGAAAGTATTTTATTATCATACTTTACATATCGTAAACATAAAAGTAGCCGACACAGCATGAAATTTGAGAAGTCACCATTCACACTCACCAAGAATATTGTATGATTGCAGTTACTTCAGTTAGTCCAGTTATGCATGTATGCGTACAACAACTCAAAACGTGGTGTAAATACATGTATACATATACTAGGTAAGCATACGTGCCTTGCCTATGCACTTTTTTACATGAGGAAATTATAATTAAGTTCAATGTGACATAATAATATGCGCGTTAGGTACCCATACATGTCCGATATGTCATGTACATGTGTTGTGCACAATATTTCATTTATGATTAGCTTGCATTTATATTGGTTTCTACATAAGAAAGCATAAAATAAGAAAATGGCCAATAGGAAATTGTTTGTTCATTCCCACACTTAATTGAACTTGAAACACATCACTTTCCAACTTAGCTGACACGTAGGCAAGCAAGTTTATTGAAAGTTATTGCTGAAAAAGCTTTTCTAAGTTTCAAAATGGGAGGTAAAGGATCGAAGTTGAAAAGAGAATTCGAAGTGGAAAAAGTTTTGGGTTCTGGAGGATTTGGAATGGTAGTCCAAGCTAAAAATAAGTACGATACAACTTCGTATGCCATTAAACTTATCGTCGAAACTGACGAGAGGGCACTGGCCCGATCCAAAAATGAAATAGTATTATTTTCGCAAATTTCTTCGCATCAACATGTAGTTTCTTATAAGGCAGCATGGACGGACACAATACAGAAAGCTATAGTTCAAAAACTTGTGAAAGATGTAAAAATGAACGCGGACGAGGCAAAAAGGCTCCAGTAAGTTTTACAAGTTTTTGTATTATTTCTATACAGTTTTATTAGGTTATTATAAAATCTACATACTTATTTCCAGATAAATTATTTTGTGAATCGTGAATACTCTTTATGAGTTGAGGTATGCTGTTATCAAATTATTAGGATTTAATGCGTAAAACACGAAGTTAAATAGTATGTTTATATTCAGTATCTATCTAGTAAAGTAACGAACTCATTAAAAAATTAGCATAATAAAACAGATACGGCATTTGAGCAGTAGAATTAGATTTGTGTAAATTAATTATAGCATTTTTTTTAAATTGCAGTTTTATAGGCCAAGCGCCCCGTCTGAACATTCTTTGCATTCAAATGGAATTATGTGGACCAGATATGCGGTCATGGCTATTAACAATTGCAGTAAACGAGAAGAAAGTCAATGAGCGGAGGCAATGGAAAATATTTGGTCAACTTGTCAAGGGCTTGAGACATATTCACCGTCATAACGTGATTCATAGAGATCTTAAGCCAGAAAATATTTTCGTTGGTGAGCACGATGTAAAAATCGGTGACCTTGGAGTTGCAAAAGCCTTGTCAAATGATTTACCCGTTCATAGCAATTTATCAGTTGTTGGAACTGTCACCCATATGGCTCCTGAACAATTTAGCGGACAGTATGGGAAACCTGCGGATGTTTTCTCACTTGGAATAGTTTTAACCGAAATGTTTTCTATGCTGAAAACTCGTGATGAATTGATCCATTTGATTTCATCCTTACGATGTGGAGTCGTCCCACCACACATTGTGAAGGAGTGGCCAAGTATTGCTAACTTAATATTAAGAATGGTGGATAATGATCCAGACAAAAGAATAGACTTGGAAGGTGTTGCAAAAGAGTTCAAGGTCATTAAGAAAGAAGTATTGAAGGATCTACATGTTGGAATTCGATGCGACGGATGTGGACAAGATCCTCTTAGGGGAATTCGCTTCAGGTGCAATGATTGCGAAGATTTTGATTTGTGTGAAAAATGCAAAGAAACGCAAGCACATGACAGCAGTCACTCCTTTACACAATTGGAAGAAGAGGACACACAGATGAACTCATTGATGCAATTAATGAGCTTTGTGAAACAAAGCAGTCAAGAGACTCACACGGCAGAAGCTGGAAAAACTAGCAATGCGTCATTTTGTACAAACTGCAAGAAAAAATTGACAGGAAAAGTTCACAAGTGTAAGCAATGTCCAAATGCGTATTACTGTTGCAAGGCTTGCTTACTCTTGTCCGCACAACATCGTAAAACTCATAAATTTGATTGCAGCGACCTGAATACACCCGCAGGACTCTTCCGGATTGATAACAATATTAGAAATAAAGTATTGTTAGAAGTTCTTCGCAGGGCTATGCAAGATTAATGGTTACAGTCTATCTTCTACCTGTATGGTAGTTCTGCAAACAATCTTAAAATGTAAACTGAAAATCGAAAACATGTTCATAAGCTATAAAATTAATGTAGTGTTTTCTTGTGTATTGATTGTAAGAACCGAGTTTAAATTCAAAAATCATTTAATGTGAATGTCCTTTTATTAAAATTTTTAATTATTACAACAAAACTACACAGAAAAATTGATATGCTATACAAGCTATACTAGACCTAAGATTCGTCATTCTTATTTACTTTGTCATTTGATTGCGATTTTGACTTACAATTAGTTTGTTAGTTTTAATACAAATTCTCAATAAATATTTTTGTTTACAGAGTAATGCGATATGACAAAATCTGCAGGTACATCTATCAAACCACAAATTAATTAAACGAATAATTTAACTGTACGGTAATGGTACTTGCAACATGAGAAACAAAACTTTTTCATTTCGTTTTATTCAGAAACCATTGTTAACAAGAACGGTAACAAGTACGGGATGTACCGAAAAATGTATGCAAAATGTAGGTACTTCTCATTTTAAACTTGCATCTAATGTCAGTCCACAGGTATATTTCGTGATAAAACTTTTTGCATGCATTGCAGTAAACTTTTGTTTACCTTTTATTGGGAAAATATCCAACTTAAAAAAGTGCTGAATAATTTGAATAGAGCAAAAGCAGTGATAGGAATATTGATAATCCGGACGTACTGAATATTTCCTAGGTAGTATCCATTAATTACGCAATTTGATAGATATTTTGCAAACTATCAGATACATTTCGATTCAATTGAGTAACTTCCATTCAAAAGAGTATCCATAAAAAGATTGGCCCTTTTGCAATATTTACTTACTTTGGTTATTAATTATGACTGCAAGCTCTTCAAACTGAATTCTATAAGACAAAAGAGTTTAAATCCGAGGGATCAACATATTTGGTATACCTACTTCATAAGAAATCAAATTGCAAAAACGATCTTTTTCCGTTTGGATTTTACCGTACAGAATTCAATTCAATGGTTCCCAAATTATTCCATGCCAAACGGTGAGCACACTATATTCAACACGGTTTGATTATCAATACGAACGTTAACATGCAATATTTTACTTACAAGTAACCTTTACACTTTTCAGCCACTTACTCTCTCCTTCTATTTAATGCTGCTGAAGTAGTTTACGTTTTATTGTCATTTCGAATTCCATGTAGATTTCCTTTACTCAGTCAGTCCCTAGTCCCTATCATTGTTTACAAAGGAAAGGTGAAGACAAGACCATTCTTATTTTATTCACCCATCCTTTTCTTTCCCCTTCTTTGTATTGCAAAATACACTCCCACTCTGAGTGAGTACCTGGAAAGTTGTAGGCGGAAATTCCACGAATTTTATTAAGCATTGATATTCAAACATATCTTACATATAACTGTTATCGTCTTATACAATATATACTACACTATACATACTAAAACAAAACCTTCCTCTACCAAACTAAGGTTAAAGCTTTATATACTTTAGAATAACTTACCTAAAACTTATAGCACTACAATTTTGTACAATGTATTTCTCTATAATATGTATAATGCATATCTACATAAGAAAACATAAAAGGTATTTGTACTTCATGTCACGGCATGCCACAGGGAGAAAGTGAGAATGGAAATCTAAAGGAATCACATACTTACAGTGAGATTGCCCTTATCCAATCCTTCTTCTCTACCACTATAACGTGTAACTGTACACGGAAAGTATCTTATACCAATATACCAAGATATAAAATACGTCCTTAGTAGATTCCACTTATTTTGTATCCTTCTTGTCGTTCCAATACAACACTACTACAGTACTACTACATAGAACTACGTAATTTAGCGTGGGATGAAGTTGGCCTGTCTTGAAATGTGTAGCGTTGTTGAATATTACGAATTCTCACTCAACAACTCTCAGTCAACTCAAGTTAACTCAAGAATTTCCATCCTGCGTATATTATATTCTACTCAACTCAACAACTAACTGTTGTAACGTGTAAATATAATAATATTGAATACAGTGTGACATTATTACACAGGTTCTTCCATTAGGTGTGTCTACGTGTGTACTCTCGTCTCTTCCTACTACTTGTACTAGTACTGTCCGTTACATTATTATTCCATGCAGATGTACAAATATAGCACACACTTACTCATCTATGTTTTACTATACTTATATTCAGCTGCTTTCTATTGGGATTGTGTTTCCAGAGGCAGTTGCTGGTTATGTCTTGTGTGTCTATTTTCTCCCATGTCCCTGTCTACTCCTTGTTCCCAGTCCAGCCTTAGTAGAACATAATGTAAGCAGAGGAATGTGTTATTGTGAATTTGTGACTAGGAATACACTACGAGTACAATGTTCTACTAAAAGTACTAGAGAAGACAAATCCGTCATGAGATTCATTCGTCGTTCACACTAGTTCTAGTAATACAGCAAGAGAGTTGAGAACAGACAACATCCAAGTCTACTGTGTCCTCTGTGTCAAGCCACTTTCGAATATTATATGATACTAGTTGTATTCCAAAAGCCCAGAGAGAGAGAAAGAGAAGACTTTAGCATAGAAGTAGTAGTAAACCAAAAGCAAACCAAGAAAGTTGCGTTTGTGTGTCTTGGGACAGAAAAGACAGTCAACTCGTCTCAACTCAACTCCAGAGAACTTGCCATCCACTTTACTTTGCTTTACTAGTAACGCGTGTATATACACTTTCGACTACTTGAATACATATACATATGTATTTCCTATATAAATACCCAGAGAAAGAGAGTATAATATAGAAAAGGAAATCCTGAGGCATTCGTATATTATTGCTACACATAAATACATAGGAATTGTATGGACTGGTTGTACGAAATGCTGTGCGAGAGGACCAAGACGATACGTTACGTTAGTTTTCCTTTTTAGTTTATGTTGCATTACATTACACGCGTTAGCAGCACAAAGCTTTCTATTTCAATGTAGGAGCTTTCTTTTCTTCTTCTTCTTGGCTTGTCTTGTCTTCGCAGTCCTCTTGTCTATTTCGTTTCTCTTCAAACTCAACCATTTGTTGCAAAACTACACATATAACGGAATACAAAGTAATAAAGAGCGAGAGAACACAGGAATTCGAATATATGTCATGGTATAATCCTAAATTGCTACATTGTACTAGTATTCTCTATAGAGGTGTATATATAGCAGGTGGTGTAGTATATTTATGGAATATACGCATCACATTTCACCTTGTGTTCAAACAGTCAGTGTCTCTGTCATCCTTACTTTGTAATTACACGAAAAGACAAGCACAGCACACAACAACACTGAACAACTTTTACTTTCAAGAAAAGAAACAAGTGAAAGAGTTATTTAAGAAGAAGAAGAAAATTCCTAGTATTCTCTTTGCTTTTCGATGTGTACATTGTTTAGATCTGTATGTGAAGGTTTATAAAAAATCGTGTACAAAAAATATTAACACACTTACTGTAGTACATCTGTAGTAGCACAAAAACTCCAGCTTTTATATATTATTAGACTTAGGCTTTATATTATTTGACCTTATAAGACAGATATTACACTATTCTGGGAATGGAATACAATAGGGTAGCATTTTACAAGGTTTTTTGACCTAACCATTATTATCATACCTCGTGGCACACAGACAGTGTAACTAATAACATCAATTTGCTCTTTATATACGAGCATGGTAGGGATAATGCACTGTGAGATATTATTTCGAGTGTTGTGTGCATTAGCGCTGGATAAATACTTGGATGTGGCTAAACCTGCTAAAAAGATAAGGAGAATTGGAGGTTAAGGTTAAAAGGGAAAGTAGAAATGATAGTCTCGCTCAACTCACATACACAAGATATCTTGTTTCTCTCCCCTTCTTCTTCTTCTCCTTGTTTCGTGCACTTTTGGAAATCTCTTGGAATCAACGTGAGACAACGAACGTATCTTTCTTGTATACGATGACGACAATGAGTCTGTCTTGTGTTTTACAGACCAAGCCAAGGGAAACGAACCAAAAATCTACTGGGAGAAAGTAAATACATTTTATCATCATAGCCTTTGGAAATATATTTAATGTTGCCCTTGCTCACTCTCAGTATTTTCTTACTCGTTGTGCTTGCACTGTAACTGAACATTACTTAAAGTTAGCGTTAGAGAACACTTTTAGTCGAAGATACAGAAAGAGAGAGAGAGAGAGAGAGACAGAGTGAGTGGGGAAAGTGAAACTAAAAGCTAAGAGACTTTTCTCCCTCTCACTTTCTTTTCAGTTGAGTAGCATAAGCTATGTTAAGTCCGTTTAGAAACACCAAAGCAAACTATAAACTTAAGAAGGGACGATGATGCAAGTTGAGCTACTGCTACACTTTCAGTCACAGGAAGTATAGTAAAATAATATGTATGTGGCAAAAGCAATGGCAATAGCATGAGAGTTGAGTGAGTACCTAACTGTTTATACGCTACAGAGATAGATATATTGTGTGTAATGCGGGAAAGTAGAGGAAAGCCATGGAAAATCCCAAATTATCGACACAAGAGAAAAGAGGCAAGCGACAGAGCCGGTTTGAACGGGAGAGAAGGAAAAGCAAGTGCCGTTGCACCGCTCAATGTAAACCCAAAGTCCCTGACTTTCAACTTGTCTCTGTTCTTAAAGCTAATCTCATGAGGGTTGAGTTCAGTTCACCAGCGGAGTTTCGGCCTAGACTTTGGAAACTGAATAATTTTATATTTAAGTACACATAGGTAGCACTAAAGTAAACCAAAGCAAAATCGTGCGGTTCACTTGATCTATATGAGCACTATCAAGTATGAAAGTCAATGTCTACGTACAATACTACTTACAAAACACTGATACACACGCAGCACTCCATTTCAGGCATTTATATATTGCTTTGAATTTACTGACAATATATTTTGCAATTTTGTGTTGTGGTGTACGGTTTACGTGGAGTGTGTAGCGCAATGAACCCTTTACAGATTTTCATGCAGATTTGAAGTAGCTATCAAGTTTATATTGTATTACTCTGCGTTGCTGGCAAGTGTGTACTTACGCAAGGTACTTATCGTCAGTGTAACGCACTCTGCCTATATAACCATAAACCAAGTTTAAATGAAGAAATTAGAGTTTGTCTAAGAGAATTAAGAGTACAAAATTATTATGTACACAATATGCATATAGCACCCCACAGTAATAAACCAAGTCGCATTTTGATTTTGTAAGTATATGACTGTAAGCGTAATACATAGAAATTATCAACTTACGCACACATGTATAGGTAAGACTTAATTACGTATAAAGAGTGAATATTCCATATAGTTTTACTACATTATTTTATAGGGACTATATACTTAATTAGATTTGCAGTGCGTAGTTACTTATGAGTATGTGTGCGATGTGTAATGTAGTGTACGGTATTGTATGGAAGTTGTACTTTACTCTTATTTACAAGCATCCGCATCCTATACACCGAATACACACTACATGTTAGTCTCGCATGTCTCTCGATTATTGTTAGGGAAGAATAAACTTTCCCTGTCTCTCTCCGTCTCTTCATAAATGTAAAGTTGCTATCTACACATTTCCTTTCTGAATCTGCAACAAAGTACAACACGGCAACTACTACCGGCTTGAAACACACAATACATACAAAGCAAGTTCTCCAGTTAATCTTTAAAATGTCATTAAGTGTATTAACCATATAAGGAAGGATGTTAAACTCACGTTGACTTAACTTAACTTTGTTTTATAACACTTGTGTTTCACTTGTAACATCACGCACACTAGAACACACATTCCAGTGTATGAATGTATTATAATATGAACTTAAAGTTCAGTTTTTACTATAAACTATTGGAAGTAGGTATAATACTTACGTATTAAAATATTATAACAGTAAATAATACAGGAAAGTACTACAAAATTATATCTTGTGTATACGAACTCCTTATTCTTATTATTAGTGGAGAATTCACGCAGACACGTTTTACCGTAGTATATAGTTTGTCGTACATACATAAAGTTTGCTGCTGGATCCTTCCGCACGCAAAATGTGAGTGTGGGATGTGGGAAGACCCGTGTAAGTTATACAAATTCAATTTCAGCTGCGTAAAACTTGATCTTACAAATTGTACATACTTACCAGCTTAAAATTTGCTTCTATATTATTATAAGTACTACTTTCCCACAGTATGTGCTATTGTGTAAGTCAAAAACAGGAAAGTTCACCCTACGACAATAAGTATAGGCAGGGAAAATCTCAAGGATTAAAAATGAATTTGCTAGTTTAACTTTAGGCAATTAAGGAAAAGTATTTCCGAATCAATGCTGCTCTCTCTCTCAATCTCACTCTTCCCTTTTGTCGGCTGTTAACTGAATGTATGTATACGAGTCACAAGACAAGAATGGGAAGCACAAAGCCACAAACGATATCAAAACCACAACTTGCCAGTCTTGAGTATATGTAGTATAGTACTAATCCTCGACAATGAAAACTTGACCTTTAGAATTTCCTTAGGAAACAAATCAAATAGTAAACATACCTTCTTTGTCTCGTACAATGCGAATTATGAAACTTGTGCTGGATCTTTATATAGATACTGGTTTATATCATTAGTGTGAGGGTATTATACTTTCTATACAGATAGTAACAGTACATAGTACATGCACACATTCAGACAGAATGTTATGCTTAGCTTGTGGTTGAAGAATACTAACTTTTCTTGCATTGACTAGCATTACTTGCAACTATCTTCTATCTGTAGCAGTGTCAATGTGAAATTCTAAGGAAATCTAAGTTTGAAATAGTTTGTGAGAAAACTTGTGTCTATTTTCTGGGTTAGATATAAAGAAATGTGGATTGTGAAGAATGTATTAGCATCAGTGTCTCCTTATAAGATTTTTTGTGTAGGTGGTTGATTATATTAGTATTCGTGCGTAAGAAGAAGAAGAGAGATACTCGCTTCTCTCTACACGTTTTATTCAACTGCCCTTTGTGTGTTTACAGAAAGAAGAAAATCAAGAGCAATTGAAAAAACTTTCACTTCCTCTCTCCCGCAGAGTTACGGTTTGACTTTTTTATCGGAAAACGCACAGACACGCATGAATGAAGAGAATCGCTGAAACAGGCAAAAGGGGATAAGATTCATGGAAAATGCACAAATACGGAAAGGAAGAGGACATGCCATATGGAGCAAAGGATTCGAGGAAAATCATTCACAAATTAGTACAAATAGATAGATGGCTATTGTATACGTATAGTAGAGACTTATATAAAGAAATGTATATAATATATATATATATGCGTACGTTTCTTTTTATAATGTCTGTGTGTAGACTGAAGAAAAGGATGGGGTTATCGTATATGTCTAACGCATGTAATGTAAAGATGATATTATATTTTAGTTACTGCGGGAAGAAAAGGTCTGACATATGAAGAGTCACCAGCTGAACGAAAGTTTCTATCTTTAGCTCACTCAGTTACATAGATTTATTTTGTTTTATCTGTAAATCTTGCCGGAAGGTCCGGATGTATAAAGCAGCGTGGATTTAATGAACCTCTGATTTCTCATTGAGTTCCCGAAGGGAGACGCATACAGAAGGAACGAGAACTAATGATAAGCATCCCTACGGGCACACAAAGGCGGAATAGGTTACACTACTAGACGCCGCATCAGCTCATGATGTCAAAGTCTAACCTTGTGTTGTTTTATTATTAACTGTACCCTGTACCTATTTACTTTGCCGAATCTTCAGAAACCCATCATGCAAGTATTATATAAGAATGCCGACATGTACGAACATGTATGATATACATGCACATTTTGTTACACTATATAGTCTATATAGACTATAGTACAGGTATTGAATGATAATTATAATTACATTAGGCAATATAAGAGACATTAAATTTCAAATCATTTTTACTAACTTATAAATTATGTATCAACTCAAACTGACGTCCTCAATGTCACTGTTTGGTGAGGCAATGGCATTGAAACAGTTTAATTCTCAAACTGTAATCATAGTAAATACCAAATGAAGTCATTCACCTTGTTCATGCGTAAATTAAGGAAAATATCATTTAGGCAATTATTTGCAATTCCAAAACATTACGCTGGGTTTAGAAAGTCTTACTATTATGATATAACGTGTAACGTATTAGATTAAATCTATGCAAATTAAGTTGATACAGTTGGTAATATGCTTTATTCAAAGAAGTAATAAACTATTTGCAACAGTAGAAAGAAGTACCGCATTGAACTTTGATACGGTGACATTAACTGCGGCAGCAACCAAATGTGACATTGTGACAGTATATACATAGCTATAAGTATTTTGACTACATAAAAACATCAATAGTCATTTCTCGAAAAATTCAATAATTCGTGGTCTTTGCTTTGAAATAGTATAAGTATAATTGACATAGCAGTATAAAAGGTCATGAAAGAGTTGACCGATTGACTACATCTTCTAGCCTGGCCTCCCAATTGTCCCAATGACATAGGTATACCAAATAAAATACCTAATAGTTTCAAGCTATTTTCTTTAACTGTTCCTGAGTTATCGCGGATACAGATATGCAGACAGAAACTCAACATTCGCATACAAATATCTTACGATACTTTAATAATAAAGAGGAAGTAATAATTTAGCGTATTATCTTCGAAAATAGTCAGCAGTATTTCTTGCCAGATTTTGTTTCTCTTTCCGAAAGAAGAAATAAATTATAGCGCCCAGGATTCTTATTTACCTATACTGTAATAAAATACCTATAATAAACAGGTTGGCAAATTGTTTTTGATGTTTTCATAATTATACATTATGAAAACATCAAAAATTATTTGATTAAAAAACTTGTACTACAAATATATTATTGTTGTTGTCAATATGAAAAGGAATCAACTGAAATGGCATGAAAGAATATTTAAGAAGTCCTCGAAAATTCTGCTATGTATTTCCGTACTTCAATCAAACATCAAACTGTATTATGCGTAAAACCCTTAACAATGGACTAAGTCATAAAGAAACTCTGAGTTATTTCAGCAGTTTGAATTTTCTATTTCATGCGTATACGTTAAAATTTTATGGCTGGGCCAATGCATAATACATTGTGATATAGTAGCTGAATATTGCATATTTTACGCTAAAAATAACTCACAATCGGTACAACAATGTAAGTTGAAAAGTCAAGGAACCGTTTGAATATTGCAAAGTCTTTGATGAAACGAAAATGCTGCGTAATAAGTTGATCTGACAATGAAACGAGATTGTGTGTTTATTATAAATGATATTTAGTACGCGAATGAATTTGCCAATTTCTTGAATTCGCATTGTTAAACATTACTTCCTTTCCTCGGTAGTTCTTTCTTGAATACACAACGAATTCAAGTTTCTTTTGCTGCGTCTTGTACAATAGTATAAAGTTTTTATTGTGTTCCCATTCCACTGTATTATAACAGCATTACTTCACTTCTTCTCCATCCGAGTCTCTATTAGTAAACAGTAGTGTTGTCGCACATTGCATTGTTGTAAATACTGAATGAATTTTCTGCTGAAAGATGAATAAGTTGGAGACTCGGTATATATAGGTACGTGTTTTGCGTATTACATTTCCCAGTTGTCTTTCTTGTAATAATTGCACTATGTTCATGAATAAGTAGGCCATGGATTTTATTTATGCTAATAATGTAAGAAACGAGCAGAAAATGGGAGAGATGATATTACACAAAAGAATTAGGTCTTTGCCCAAGGGCTTTTTCTTTTATCACTATGCGTTATTCTTCTTCCTTATTCTTCTGTGTAGCATAAATGTATATTTATTATATAAGAGTAAAAATAGCTGTGATATTATACGCTATATGTTTCTCTGAATCCGTGGTGCATTGTTTTGGAAAGAAAGTTGTCGTCCCAGTTTACTCCGTAAGAATTATGTGTGCGAGGTACGTTGTATTTGGTTGTTGCGCTAAACAGGCAGAATTAAAATATGAATAGCTTGTTAGCTTTGTCAGGAAAATATTGCTATATTATGCTTATCATCATCATCTTTATCATCATCATCATCTAGAAGTTGTGAGAAAATAATTTTCAAGAGAAAAATGCCTTGATGAATTACAGCTTGGGATTGTGTAACGTATAACTAACGGATTGTGAGTACTAATTTAATAAAACATTTCTACAAGTTGTACTTACATAATATCATTCCTGCCTACTCAATTTACATTTATGTAGCAGACGCTGCTTTGCCTAATGATTCTGTGATATTATTCTTTCACTCTGTAAGCACTTTCAGAATTGTACAGAATTTCTGCTATGCAAACTTGTTTTATGCAAGAGAAGCTATTATATTACACAGGAAATTATTAACAACTACTATAACACCTATATGTGAGGTATAGTAAGTTACATAAACTTTCAGAGGCTTCTGCAATGTGGAATAAACGCTGATTCCATTATTTGCCATGTTTTAGGAAAAACTATTAATAGATATCGGTCTTTGTTTAACAATTCATTCAACAGCACGGATTTGTTTACAGAGCGTGTTCTACTAATTGTGTTTGGATTTCTATTCTTTTCATTTTATTCTGTGCAAAATGTTTTAACTCTGACGCAGTCTTTTTATCGGTTTCGTCAAACTATAACGTGTGATTCCATTTCTTCCTGTTAAGAATGGTGAAGCAATCTCTTCTGACTTACCTAACTTTCTCCATCGCTATTCTTCTCTTGGGTAATGTAATTCACTCATTAATTATTTTTTTACTTACAAATTATCATTAGTTTTCATTCTTATGTTATACACATATGCTGCTTTCACAGGTGTTCAAGCAGCTCCGTGCATACACATTGTTGGCAACATTGGCATGAAAAACTACTATTCTGCAACCAAAGAGGTGAATGCGAATTGTTCAATATTTTAGAATACTTAATTTTACTTACAACCTTACCTCAACTTGATTTTTATTCGGTTTTCAAAAATTACTCTTTCTGCATGTCTTTATGATTGTAAAAGGTTGTATAAGTCAAGGTTGTGCAATGATAATCTATTTGTTTAAGCAAGAAATGTAAAAGTTTCATTTGAATAATTATTTTTCAAAGGTGAATTGGTTTGAAACACTCGAATATTGCCATAAAATCGGCATGAAAATTGCTGTAGTAGATTCAGAAGAGGAGTACGACATAATTGCAAAATATCTACGAAATATGACAAGTAAAGAAAAACAATTTCCAAATTTACACTTCCCAAATGCAGGTTCAACTAGGCTACATTTAAACTTACATAACTTACATATCTTACTAACTAACATAATATTTTACATAGTATTTGTCACAAACGGTACATAAAACATTTCTATGTAGCTTCAGTAGCTTGTAGTCTTCAACTTATTGAAAATCAATACTGAATGAAAAAATTAATACTCAACAGATAAACACTTATGGATCGGTGCGACAGATTTGTTTGACGAAGGTATTTTCAAATGGATTACAAATTCAAGACCTTTAAATTTCTCGAATTGGTTGAACAGAAAGCCGGATGGGGGACTTCATAGAAATTGTGTGTTGATAAATGGAGTTACACGCAAATGGGAAGACCAGCTTTGCACATTCAAATTCAGTCGACCTCTGTGCGAAATTACATCTTGAATTGCTTCAGCTTATTACAATGTTTTCTCTTGTTCGCTTATACGTAATAGTAATAAACTATGATGATGTCAGCAATACGTTTTAATAATTTAACTGATTAGGTCTTAAAAGGTGAAATCAATTTTGTTCAAATCATCATTAATCAATTTAAAGTATTGACATTTATTGGAACAATGGTCAAATGTTATCTTTAGAAGATGAAAACAAGGAAATTTTTAGAAATAAATTTAATTCGTACAATAATTCGTACTGAGGAATTAACTTTCTATTTGTTTATGTACGTTACCTTACAATTATCTACATCTTCGAATATTTTTATGAACTATAGTTCACACACAGATGGTATGATGCTAAATTCGTGACAAGCGACATTTTAAAAATAAATTTTACCACCAGTGAATTACTCAACAACAGTAATCGTCTTTTCACTACTACTAGGAGCTTTGCCATAATATGCCATAATAAATATGACTATTTATGGGAACAAATGTAGTGTAAGTAGGTGACTAACTCTACGAGTACGAAGTTTTAAATAACGTACCTATTACGTAAAAACAATCCTTTACTGTACTTTCACTGCTATTTGCTTAATATTTTACATTATGAGGAAGACGGAAAGAAGAATGCTCGGAACTAAAAAACGGGCATTATACAAGGATGAGACAACGCATGGAAAAAAATGTATGAAGCTTTTCCTTCTTCTTGTTCTTTTCATATCTGTATCGTTTGCATGAGTAACCCCAAGGCTTATAAATCTCCCAGTGCAGTAGCAGTAGCACTGATGTAGTAGTAACATAATGTAGCGTTTTATGCTTGTAGAAAGTGAGTCTTCTCTGCCAAATAGAAAAGTTGGCAGTATTATAGTATTGATATTATACCTTCATGCTAGTGGAATGATAACATAACGGAGTAGGTACGAAAGATATGATTTTAGCATATATCCAACAGACACCACGTTGAAACAAGTCGTAGTGGGTCAGAGGAAGATCAAGATGATGGAGGAGCCTTGAGTCATGTTTATGATAGCAATTTTATTGGAGAAAGGGGTGGACGTAAATTTCCTCACATGAAAATAGCCTCTTACTCAAAGTCCATTGATGGCATTTGTCAAAATTGTATTAAAGATTCGTTTTCAGATACACTTGCTATGATATTGCTTTTATAGTGTTATACTTATAGTCAAGTATGATTTTCTTTATGCCTGTCTGTCGTAAACTTACAACCGTTTAAAATACAAACGTTTTTCAGGCATCATTCATCTCCAACATTATTATCTTATTGCTGAGTTTTGTTCTCTCTTGTGAATGAGATCGAGATGTTTGACCAAAAACTGCATGGTTACATTATATGAACAAGAATAAAATATATGGTTGGAACTATAGTAGCGACTCTTTAACTGTTTAACTCCTCCAATGGGAAATAAATCGGTGGATATCTGTTTCTGTTACATTTATTATGATTTCGTTTCTTTTCCGGGTACCATACGTTTATAACGGGATGTTATGAGCCAAAGCAACAAATGCACTTCCTTTTGCCAAAACAATTTCGTTTAAAATGGTAGCCTTGAGCTGAGATAAGGAAAATACGTCGTTGCGCTTAAAATATTACACGAATATATCTTTTGTTTGCATAAACAGCTACCTAGTCAGAATAGTCACTAGTCAAAGTATATGGCATGGAATAAAGAATTTACTCTGTCATCTATGCGAATAGTAGAAGAATACTGATGGAGTACTTATACACAAAACAGTTCATAAGAATTTGATATTTTGTCCCATTTAGATATTATCTTGTTGTGTGTGTTCAGCATTTTTCTATGTCTACTCTATATTTATTTTAACGTTTGAAATAAATTCCTCGCAGCTATGAAAATTTATTGCAGTCAAACAACTTTCCTAATAGAAAGTGTGATAATTAACACTACCTAACCTACCTACCTCATTTTAATTTGCAAATTCCTCAGGCTATAGTCATTAGTAGGTGCAATTAAAAATATTAAGGGTTCTTGATATCTACTTTAAGTATGGTTTAACGAGAAAAACAAACTTACAGTTATGATGGTTAGGTCTCAAGTTACAATTTGCACATTTAATACATGTATAGCAATTCAATGTATATGCTGATGTTGCGTTTTGTTTGCAATGCTTGTATGACAATTTCGATAATTTACTTTTAAAATAGTGTTATCATAAGATGTTGCTTGCCACAGATGTAACATTTTAGTGTATTTCGTAAAAATTTCTCCAAAAGTATAGAATATGAGTACTTGAAACGTTTTTCTTAGAACATAAATTACTTTTATAAAAAAAGAAGGACGGACGGACACGAATTGCATTCCCACATTAGTAACTTCGTTACTTAATAATTAGAAAATGTAGCCTTAGGCATGAAAAGCTTTCACCTGGGTTCACTTTAACAATATTGCTAATTTGGAACGAGTGTATGATCTATCTGCAGTATCTACACTTGCAAACTGCATAATATTATCCCACTGTTTTTTCTCACCTATAGTGATATAATAGGATATAATTTTATTATAAATGTCTTATTTCTAAAATATAACTTGTAACTCCTACTACAACTAAGACTAAAATTAGTATGAAAAATGAATTGCGTCTGTTAATAAACTCTCTTATACCTATCGTCACGTAAAAACGTGCATGTTGTATAAAAATGTGTCAAGTATTTATTTCAACATTAGACTGCCGGACTTACAAGTACTTTGCAGACACTTTAGTAAGTAGAATATTCAATTAGGTAACTGAATTTGTTCATTTATTTGAGTATGTAGTTCAGTAATGTCAATACAGTTAGAAAAGCAGGAATCCAATAATCCAGCCATACACACAGGAAGGGATCATGAAGAGTCGTTAGTGTCAAGCCAAGTCCGTAGGACACATTTTGCTAAGTAGGTAAGTGAAGTTAAACCAAAACACGGCAATTCACTTAGTGAGCTACATCTACTTTCCTACTTCTCTGGTGTTTCAATGCTCTGCTTTAGTTTTGACTCTTGCCACACCAATAAAATAAAGACTGCTATATATCCCCCTCTATATATTATACTTCGATATATAAATGCGTTACTTATACACAGCTGAAGTACACGAAAGCTAGAGGAAATTGGTTTTCTACTCTCGACGTCGTCGACAACGAGGACGTTCGGAATAGACTGTGTGTGACAAGTGTGAGTGTGTGAAGAAATGAAGTTATATAGCATCTATTACTAAAACAGGCAATGAAGATGCTATTTCTATCAAGATGATCATCGAATTGACGATAATAATGATGCGGCATGATGAAACGTGTATTTCTATGTAAGTAGTTTTCTTCTTGCGAAACGAGAACTGGGGTGAGAGCCCTCCAGATATAAATAGTAAAACGAATAAAAAACTAAAGCAGTAAGTATAATAATATCATTCCAACACTCCGACCACAAAAGTCACTTTAATGACCATCCTCTCATCCTCTGTGTATCTCCTCGTTGTCATCGTACATACGCTTAAGATTAAGAAAAAGCTAATTCTCTATGTCTTTCATGTCCGTGGCGTGACTTTTCTTTCTCTATGGCATAAGTTGCTCTCTTTTGCCATTTGCCAAAGTATTTTTGTACGAAGAAATCTTTCCAACAAATTGAGATCATCTCGTAAAACGAGAGCAGACACAGACAGAGAGAGAAAGAAAGAGATGGCACATGCACAAGTGAAGAGAACATCTCCATTGTTTGTCTCGTTACGATATGCGGGTTTTATCTGGTGTCCCTGCTGCTCCTATTACTATTACATAGATACTGACCATTACCATTACTATTATGTACTTGGACGGTTATTACACCCTTTAGCCATTGCTTACTGAGAGATAAAGATACACAGACCATACATAATTGTAACACGTTGCATTTATATCCTCCGGGTCTCCCATTACTAACCTACATTCTCCATAACATTACACTACTAGAAGTAGCAAGTACCTAGTATAATCTAATGTAAGGAGAAGAACAGAAGCTACTTATATCCACAACTGAATGCATTTTCAAAGTAGATCATCAACAAACCTTGCCAAAAGGCAGACCACACGACAAGAACGCTTCGTAAAGACAAACTGTCCGTGTTCTTCTATTTGCATTGTTAGGTAGGTAAGGTAGCTAACACAAACAAATAAATGCTCCCAGACAAATAAATAAAAGTAGGTACAGGTTTCTCATAAACACTAAACTCTATCGCCACTATATCAATCGATACGAAATACGCTCAATCTCTGACGGCTAAATAAATGAGGTATTATATATAGGTATATAAAAGTATACTGCTTATGAAGCTAACTATTACAAGAGATACAACTAAAAAGAAATTTTAAAAATTACTTCATTCTGTTTTTGGCCATACTAGTTTGATCACACAAAAAGGACACCTGTAGAAGATTTTCAGATTGAATATTTTATTTTATTAAGTTATAAAATAGGTTTAGGTGCTTTTCTGTAGTATTTTATCAATTTTAAATAAAACTGAAATTCATGTATTAAATCTTTGACCTTAATTAGAATTAGAGAAGCAAGTATGCAATTAATGAGGATGAGCCCTGGGAAGTGTATTGAGATGAACCTTGAGTTTTAGTTGGGCCGTGGTCTTGTTATTGGAAAGCGAAGTGATCTGACGAGAACGATGGAAAATGTTGGAATGGATTTTATTAATGGAAATTGCCGATGGCCCTGTCTCTGCGCTATGTTCTGTTTGGTCCATTTGGAGAAGAACGACCACCTTTTCCTTGTTTCTCTTTCTCACAATCACATTTCACTACGCTCTGTCTGTGTGCCGTGTGTCTGCAAGTATGTTCTATTGTTTGATTCCGAAAAGGAATTCCAAGGGAATCATCGCGCCTCAAGGTCTTTTCTGCACAACTCGCGTCTACGATGTACAAACTATTACATTTCCATTGCTTTTCTATAACATACATACATCATGGCCATGAATGAACTATATAAGTATAACTACATGCACCGTAGTATAGCTACTTAATTTAGAAATACGTACGGACAAATGCACTCTTTAACCAAAAGTATAAATATACAGCTTTCCCCCAAACTATTCATGTTTAGCTTAGGATATATAATACATTGCAGCATAAAATATACAGGAGTACTGATACGTGTATATATAGTAAAAGCTGTTTGAAGATTCTATTAAACCCTTTGATTCCGTACATCACGAAACGAAACGACTGCGGTGGTATCTTATGTATAAAAACGAGACATAAAACTGAAATCGTAGCAGAAGCTCTTTATAACATTAGTCAAACTGTTAACTTTTCCGTTGCTTGCGCCACATCGTAGAGACAATGAGCTGATAAGCTTTTACTTTACTCGCTGTCTTCTGCAATCCAATGGACCTTAACCATGTCATTGGTGTAATTGTCTCTGGGAAAAAATTAGAGCCATTTGTTACTTCTTTTTGAGTAAAGGACGAGCAGGCATTCAGCAGACAATTGAGAAATCTCCGACAAAGTAAAAACTTCATTGCCACACTTTCCTACATTGTTTGACATAACATGGCACACACCACACACCATCCTCTATCACAGCCCTACACAAGAAACCACCTATATTTAACTGAATTTACGGACAGATCTATATAAAAGACTATTCTTGTATATAAAATAACGTGGAATACTTAACTAGTAGTAGGTGCCTACTATAAATGTCTAAACTCCATATTATACTGTGTAGGTACGCAAAAATAGTTTTTCCCTGCCTTACTTTCTTTCTTATAGCTATTTCTGAATCAGACACGTCGATATAAAAAATTCACGCTTTTTCTATACACTCATTTCTCCAGCCAGCAATTGCTCCCATTTATCTGCAGATGTTTGTTGTGCAAAATTCAGCACACTTTTGCTACTTTTATTTGCACAGTAGTCCTAGCAGTAAGTAGCATCTCCACAAAAAAGAAATACATAAAAAACAATAGGACTTGTTATACGTAATGAAGTTTTGATAGTTGCTCATTTTATTAGTCAGACTAAGACAAAGGAGTAAGTGAATGGAGAAAAACATTTTTACTTGTGTGATTCTTGTGCATGTGGCAAAATGTCAGAGATCAATTGTTGTGTAAAAGGTTTTGATGTGATGTGGTGCTTCTAGTAGTTGTCTGAGTGCAGAACTACCACGGACTCATTCAAAAGGAAAAGGAAAGCATCCAGACTTACAGTATACCGAATGAAAATCAAGCGGAGTACTACTACTACTGGCCTTTTTATATTTATACACATCATAGGGGCACCCCTGTGTGTGTGTTCCTCTGGGTGGTTGGATACAACTACTTGCTCGAGTACGTACTACTACCACTATTTGACTCGAAGGCTTCTTCCCCATGCATTGACAACGAATGAGAAGATGCCCAGCCAGCGGAAAGCTTTTGCTTTGTATTACTTTCACTGTCTCTGACTTTCACTTCAGTTCAGTTGGTTATCGATTGAATGGATGGATAACTATAAGAAAGAATACCTCTCTCTACATTTGGCAGTGGCTAACACAGTACTAGTTTTTAAGACACTATAAATGTATGTACATTCTTTTAGTATTTGTGTTTTGCTCTCCCTTCAATATCAATATATATAGCAATGAGAACTGCATACCTTCATTATATAAGTAGTATTCTGTAGAGCATTCAGTATGCACACACGTACATACCCACACAAAAAAGAAAGTAACGAGCTAACAGACTAAATGCATGGCAATAGTGCAGATACACAGACATACACAGTAAGGAGCGTAGTAATGGTCGTAGTAGATGGTAGTTTGCAATAAGCAAATGGAGAAAGTGAACATCATAGTGCAAATACGATATAAAAGAGACAAGGAGTGGAAAACTCATGAAGGAATAGGGAAATAATATGTGTGGAAAAAGGCGGTAGAGAACAAAGACACAGGAATTTTCGACTGTAAGTACTACACATAGCTTTTAAGTTAGAACAGTGAAAGAGTTACACTTCACCTAATGTCTAGTAAAAAGTCTTTGCTTGTGTGTTTGGCTCTCTTTCTCTTTTACTCTCCGTCTTATATTTCTTAGATCTTTTCCATATAATATGTATACCTAAGTATATGTAGCAGCGTATACGATCTTCTATGTCTTCTTGCTCCTGTGCCAAATCCTGGGAGCAGAGATCCGCAAGAAACTTATCAGATTAAAATGTGTCTTGAACTGTGTGGAAGATGGATTGTCGTGATTCAAATTTAGGGAGAAAGTATCCCTTTGCCCCCTCACACTGAACGACCAGCGAAAAACACTATTACTTTCACTTATATCCACTTATAAAGACTTGCATTACGCTATACATTACTTTTACTACCTTACACTGGTCTTAGCACCACTACCAGCTCAATCTTATCGTTTGGCTTCCCTATATATAAGTAACCATGTAAGTAAGATATATTTTATATCTACCTCTATCTATACACTTTATACTTTACTAGTACTTACTCTCTGTGTGTGTAACTTCATTCGCTCTGCCAAAAACATTTTCAGAGACAGCACATACCTTTCCTACGTATAATAGTACAAGTACATATACAACCAATAAAATTTATAAGATGCATTTTCAACTCACTCGACAGTGCATGTAGCAGTCTACTACTTTTACCACTGGCGAAGTATACTAAAAACGTGAGAAAGTAAATAACAAGGAAAAGGGTAGAGAAGAGAAAAAAGAAGAAGAGTGATTGTAGTATACATTCGTCCTTACAGTGCGGTGCATTGCATACCTTGGATGATTTTTTCTTCTCAGAAGTACCTACATTTAGTTTATACACACAGGCAGAACTATATTATTTGTTTGTGAAGTACTTTTTCTGTAAATGTTAAGTATTTGCTTTAGACTCTCATAAGTCCGCCGTTATTCGAATGAGGGTCGAAAAGCTAAGTGGAGTTGTGTGTTAAAAATTTCTGGAGTATTATGTGGGTGGAGGTATACATATAGGTAATGTGTGTAGTGAGTAAAGATATACAGAAAAGTCTAGTACTACTAGAAACTTTACCTATCTGTTTTATCTTTAACATTATGCCATTTATCTGGTTGGTACTACCAGTCCGTGTATATGGTTGACGAAAGAGATGAATAGCTCAAACTGACTGAATTAGGCCGCGGCAGAAAGTCTTCGGAGAGATTAAAGTTGACTGTGTGAGAGAGTGTGCAGTATATCTTGTTGAAGTAAATAGGTACTGACTACAGATAGTAAATGCACTTAGGTATGTGCGTTTATTTTATGCCATTACAAGTTAAACCGTAGTCGTGTTCTTCACTTTCGTAAGCAGATAGGTGCGTTTTACATTTTTGACATTATGCATATAAATTTTTGATAGGTACAAATATATTATGTAAGATATTCTGTAGTATATCTACACCATGTTATTCCAGGGATGATGTATAGATCACATATTTCATCCAACGCAGAGCAACATCAATATGCACCACCTATTGCATACAGAGGTAGGTATAATGCTAATAACATTATTCTTCAGAGCTGGGTATCTGCATACTTTATACGGCTGTTTTACATCTGTTAACCGATATGAGCAGTAAATATTCTATGTCAATTTGTGTGTGCGTTCGGGTGGGTACTTAAGTACTACTAGGAGTAAAATAAAGGTAACTAAGGTAAGTTAGTAGGTATATAGTTTACATAATGTTATATCCCTAATCGAAGTAGGCAATGCATTCAGAATGTAATAGGATCGTGCGTTTCCTTATTCCGTAAAAAAATTCCATACTAATAGGTCTATAGGTATAGTGTACGTTTGCTCTTTTGACCTATTATGTGTTGGCTATCTATCTCTGCCTAGTCAAAAAGGCGGTTCCGATTATTCGTAAGTAGGATCTTGAGATTTAGACATGGCAAAGGCAATAGCTGTTATATGCGAAGCTTATAGAGGTAGATATTTAAAAAGATATAGGATTTTGTGTACCTACACAAGGTATAAGGTAAGTAGGTCTATAGGTAGGTATGCCTTGTAGATGTTCCTATATGTATAATCTAGTTAATATATAATATATTATTATGTCAACTGAAAGTAATGCCTCTATCACTATTAACCTATTACATGCACACTAATGCTAATATACACTTGGAAAAGCAGACCACGCCAAATGATAATAAAATAGAGGATTTTGTTGTGGTAGCCCGCACTCTTTTACAGCATTTTGAGTATTATATGAATGATCTATGCATTTGTGGCCACTTAGAATTGGTTCTACTACTGGTACATGTGCTACATAGGGTTCTTTGTATGGATTGGCTATATACACATCACATGCAAAAAAGGGTTAGCTGCAATGTGCTGACACGGTCCGTCCACGCCTTTGACAAGACTCGTGTCACGATCAGAAATGCTTTGGACTGATTACAAGACTGATAATGTATTAGAGGTTGGGTGATGAATTTAAGGGAAAGATGTTCCATTCGAGTCACACACATACAGAAGAAGACGAAGAGTTGAGAAGACTGACTCTGCAAAAAGACACTTGAGATGTTCTACTAGGACAAGTAATTTAGATCGTTTTCTTACGTATACTATTATATGCATGTGTACAGATAGTAGTGGTAGAAATAGTACTAGAATCTCCTATATGATATTCTACTCGTATGAAAAAGAAAATATAAGAAAAGGGAAATTCATGTCAGAATTTGTAGAGGCTACTATACAGCGTGATAATATAGAGGTGTATACAATTATAAGAAGGCAAAGGGTCGGATGGATGAATGGGTAGATAGATTTGGATTGGATGGACTACTTAGTTTGAGAAATACCGTCGTGTGTATAACTTACTTTGGAAGAGATTTATCATATTGCTTTCGGATGTTCAAGTCAAGTCTGCCACAAAAGAACCCAGGCAAAGCAAGTCAAGTCACAGGAATATTGACGAGGGATTTAAATCATGACTATCTTTTCTTGTGACAAGCCAAACCACCACACCGCACCAGAACCAAAACCAGACTGCAGGGAGAGAGAGCAATGTACATGTAACGTAATTTTAACGCTGTATTGCCAAAAGCATCATCGTTCGTGTTGTAATACGTACTCACAGCTCCAGTTAACTTGCAAATTCACAGGTTCTTCTTCCTCTACGTCTTCTTCAAATTTTCTCATGTTCATTTGCATTGCACATTAAAAGAGAGACCTGCTAGCTCCACTTCCCCCTAAAAACTACTACTGACAGTATTCAAATTTTTTATCGCTCGATACCAGCAACTATACCTATATAAGTCTTCATAATATATGTATAAACAGTTGTATTCACACGGACAGATTACTATTACAATTTACTACCAACATATAATAGCAGCTTCTAGTGATATGAAAAATGCTGTAGAGAAAGTAAATGAAAGTGTTTCCAAAAAGATTTTCCTTTTTTTACGATTCAACGATTTTTATTATTAAGAAAATAAAAAGGCGAAGCGATCTCTCTCTCTCTTCACGAAGTATTTACTACTAGTATCTGTGTACAGATATTAAATTGAAAACAGTAATAGACAGAACACTAAAGATGAAAAATACTCCGACCAACTTCAATTTCCTGTGAGAAAATGCAATAGTTTTACTGCGAGACTACAACAAACAGCATCCCTCTCTCTCTCTCTCTCTATAGACACTTAATATACGACAGAGACAGTTAACGTATTGACGGTTTGATAAACAAACTGAAACGACCTGCAGTCAGAAAGGGAATTGGATATCTCTGTTTTCTTTGTGTCTCTGTGTGTACAATAATACATAATGCCAAGTCTATACCTCTACAATTTAGACTTATACACACAGACAGACACACATTGGAAACACTTACAGATTTTTGGGTACCTTTCACGTTAACACATAAAAGAAGTAGAACGGAAGGAAGCGAATCAAAACTGTGTGTGTATGTAATAATATGTCTCTGTACTTTTCTTTCCTTTGTTTTCTTATGCCCTGTATGTGTAAGTCTTGAATGGGATGATGCGATGGAACTATAGACAGACAGAACATTCGTGCAAAAGCAAGTTAAAAACTTTCGTCTGTCTTATGAAAAGATAAAAAACTTCACTGACTCTCCTGCACACAATTCCTTCAATGGATCATCATAGCATGTTGAATGCAACCAAATCTGGGTTTAGTAATATTATAAGAGTGCAGCAATACACACGACGTGGCTCTATGTAGAGAATAGGACTACTCATAGTCATACAATGCAACTTTCGCAACAATCAATGCAATTCAATATCCACTGAACGTAAATCTTCCGTATTACATTGAAAATAAAGATTAGGTATGTGAAGTTGCACTGTATACTATATGAGGAGATTTAAGCTCCATGTTCTAAATGGGTATCAATGTGTTTTGTGTGTGTCTGTGTGGGTGTATCTCCTTTTCTCCTCTCCTCTCGCAGTATTTCAACAGCCCTAAGCGCTATGTGCAATAGAAAACCAAAGGTATTCCAACAAATCCACAGTTGGCATCCAAAGAAACAGAAAAGTTTTTGTCAAATAAACCTGTCATCCTCCTGCAGCCCATCCCTTATAAGTACAGCTAGTAATATAGTAGCACGCGCTATATCTGCTTTATATTTACTTTACAGAAGGAGAGAGGCATTCAATGCCGTTTGTAAAGCAGGAAAGAAACAATAAGCAAAATAATATCACAAGAAGAGTGTATCTCCCCTAAAACCTCAAATAAAATGGAAGATTGAAGATTGCCACGATATATATTTAATATATGTAGTAGCTATACAGACTTCGGAGTAAAATGCTTCGCTGTTTCACCCAGTATGGGTTAACTCGCTCTTACACGCGCATCATTATTCCTTAAAGGTCGCTTTTGTTTTTCTTGCTTCAAACTGACATGTACTAGTATCAAGTACTGCGTGTTTCTGTTATATATATTCATATACTGCCTACTGGGTGAATTTATTTTCAGAAATATTACGAATAAAGTGTTGGTTGCGGCACGCGGGGTGCGAGAGTGTCATGGTATTCTGAGAAACGCCACACGACGGCCGTCACACTCAGCCCTGGCTGACTCGAAATGTGAAATATTGTCTTTATGTCAAATCAGCACAACTTGATTGACGCTTTGTGGCTGGAAGAATGCACCCCGGTGAATCACAAGGAAACTTTACACACTTGATCCGAATTCAAATTCCCTTTTGCGTACGGCACAGTCCTTTGTATTTGTCTGTGTCACTACCCGTAGTGGCAGTCAATGTATTTCAGAGAAAAGGCGTAGCTGAAGAATACATAACACTCAGCTCGGGATTTCGTCTCATGATGATCCTATTTGGTTAATCATAGGAAATTTGTTCTCCTCCACCACTTCATCTTCAATGCCTTCACAAATGTACAAACCGTGTTTATAAAGGCTGGGTCAGAAGCATCAGTATACAGAGTTGACTATGAAAAAGATCATTCAAAACATCATACGAATATAAATTTCGATCAGCGGACTCCATTTTAAGATCCATGTCGGGTATTTTTGCAAATGTAACCTACAACAAAATTTTGTATAAAATATATTACTTACCAATCAATAATTATCAGTAAATATTAAAATCCTTCTATTTACCTTAATTTTGGTTGGGTATACTTTTTCTGCTTGAGAATGAGTTTAACGTACTTGCTTGTTAAGATTACTGTCTCTTGACTTTGACCTTAGAATATTTTATTTGAGTTGGTTTGAATTTTTAAAAACTTCAAATTTTAAGGAAGATAGAACTTATTTTCATACTAAAATACTTAATTTTTGAAAAACTGATTTGAAAGAACATTTAATTTTTCAAAAAAGGCTGGAATTTCATATGATATTTCAAATTATCATTTAAACCAAATCCCGTCTAGAAAGGTTAGTGTTTATTCTTGTCCACACTGTATAGCAAATATTAGTATGCGTATTAATATACGTAGGTAGTTGCATTGAAAGAAGAAGCTTTGTTGGGGTTGTTTTATGAGAATTCTCAGGGTTAGGGTTACGTTTTCATTTCTACAGATGTTCTCACTGCTACTAATCCTCTTCTTGTGGTATAAAGTATTACTTTTTGCATATAGAAGACAAATGATGAAGGCATTATTGCATATAGCACACACTCCCACGATAAACGCGGCGAAAGACGTAAATTGAGTAAATCCGTTGTCCAAGTTCAAGTGTGAAGTTTTCGGATGTTAATGCTCATACGGAAGGGCAGGGGACACCTTTTTGATGTTTGGTGTGCAACTGGTCGTGTGGTGCGGCGAAAATTCCTTTGATTCTTCATTCATAAGCTGAGTGCGAATAGCTCGTCGGCAATCATAACGGCATCTAAGCTTAATCTCATTGTGTTCGTCTGAGGCTCAGAGACAACAGCACTATTTAACAAACAGAATGTTATCTGTACAGAATCAAAAGAGTAATAGCAATTCTAAATGTACAAAGGTATATGTATTAACACTCCTAAGAAGATAGTCCACACTTAATATTTCTATATACCTAACAAGACTAACAACCGGCATAATACAATCATAATATAATATATTATAAGTCATATATAGCTGATAACGTTCATGAAAATTCCTAGTAGTAGTAGTCATCGTGAGTTTCCTGTTAAAACCTATTGGACACAACAACTCAGCCGACCGAAGCTTTAGCATCACCAGCAGGGAACATCAAAAGGGTTGCAGTGTGTAATAATATAAGCAATGGAGAAAGCTGTTGTGTTCTATTAGTGTACATTGGTTGTAGTTCCCCTATTTTATGAAGAAGATTAGAGCAAGTGAAGTCATCTCTATTTAGACTGTCTTTGTGAGTTAATTTAACCTCACCACCATACCGCCACCATACCACCACCATCTACAAACTAACTAACCAGCAAGCTTTTCCAGCAAAGTCCATTGTGTATATAACTATTTGCACTTACACTACATTTAATATACCTACATAGAACATCATTGCATTCATTGTCACATACATTGAATATTCCACTAGTACATAGGCACCTATACGATACATATAAAGTAGTAATGCACAAAATGCATTTATTCGGGCATGGTATAAGAACAAGACTGTAAAGAGAATACTGTGCTGGTAGTTGTTGTAATAATACTAATGCCAAAGCCAACCATGAAAATTTGTTAAGGTCTCCTTTGACGCTAATAAGAATGGGATTCTGTGGTAAGGAACGACATGTAATTGAGGAGATTTAGGGGAAATTTCTGTGACGCTGTTGGTTTCGTCGAGGCTTTGCTTATTATCAATTCTGTCGTGTATATGTATATTGTTCCACGCGGTAGTATATATATAGTGACTGTGTTTCTATGTATTGTAACATTTACAGGTATATGCAGTAACCGGAGAAGAATAGAAAATGCTTACAGGGAACGTACGTGAATCGTGTACTCAACTTAAATGTGTTGTATGACTTTGTACATTGGAAAATGGTTACGTAACTTGACTAAGACACGAAACGTGGAACAATTGCCAATTTGTCCACTCGGTTTCCGTTCAGTTAGCCAAAGACACGAAATAAATTCATTGACGAAGATACAAGACATGTATACGACGGGTCTTGTCTTGCAATATCAACCGCGATGCACATGGTAAAACCTTAATGAGAAACATAAAGTTTCCACTTGCTCTTTCCTTCTCCAACTCCCCTTCGTCTGGCTTTTCTAGGAATAAAGTCATGACGTGACTCCCACTTTTTATAGAAAAATTGGGAGGAAGGATCCGATTTGGATTTTTAAATCAAAATGCATGAGTCAACGATTAATCTTCAAGCGTAACAAATCGTAATGGAAATTTGTGTATTTATATGCAATGAAAAATGCATGGAGCATGAACACAAGAATAGGATTGACATGAGTTGATACAACTTTTATATCTTGTCTAAGCTTCTCAGGGTAATGTAGTGTATGTGGTGTCGAAAATGATAGGGAAACGAAAAGTCGGGATGAAAGGGTTTAACTTTTTTGCTTCGATCATAATATTCATACATATACATTTAGTTCCATGCTCTATACGTTCGTTTATATGGCTTTAGTATAAAATTCGTGTTTTACTAAGAGATAATAAGAGTGGGAATATTATTTTAGCTGTAACTTTTCGAAGTATCTGTATATTACGTATTTATCATATCATTCGTGTCGGTGGTATTTAGGATCAAGTATATAAACTTGCAAATGAGAATGGCTTCTATATTAAATATTTCAATTTCAATTCGATTCACCTCATTTTGAATATTTTGATAAATATACTCGATGTGGTTTGTAATATTACGTATGCACTCACGTAGTAATAATTTTATAAATTTATTTGTGCATATTAAGTAGGCAAGAAAGAATATTATGTAGAAATATGCCACGTAAAGTAATCCTCGTCCATAATATCCTGTAGATACTAGATACTCCAACCTTGCTTATCTCAAGTTACCCTATTGACTTCTTTGTATGTAAAAGGATTGAATGAATTGATCAAGCTAAACTATTGATTCTGAACCACGATGCAGAATACTAAAGGAAGTGTCAGGCGTCAGGTTTTCAGAGAAAGTGAAGGAAAGCAAAATAAAATAAAGTGACAAGTACCATCACATCATGTCAGGCGACCCCAACCAAGCTCTTTAAATTCAACCCAAACTATATATCTTGGTAACTTTGTACTACACGAAAAAACTGGTAAAGTGTGCTGCGTGCGTTTGGTATCCAATGAAGCTTTGTGTACATACTGGTACCTATAGAAAAGCGTAGAAGACGGGACTGGTGTTGTGTAGCAATAGACAAAGGTTTTAGCAAGACAGTAAAATGCTCGGCAGCAAAGAAAAAGACGAAAAAAGTCCAATTCAAATACTGAACTTCATGGAAGTCAATCCAATCTCTTTCTTTCAATTCAACACACAACATCTTAGCCAACGACCTATCTGCTCGACCGAAACGAGCAAGCACTAAACTACTACTCTCCTATTACTACTCCTAAACTTAAGTTAGACCTTAAACTTTTTGTACACAAGAAGAGGTTTAGAAACTATACAATTGTTAACCAAAGAAGAGTACGTTGTACCTATATGAATTACTCTAGAAAATTATGTAAAACCTAAAAACTAATGCAACGGTAATAAAATGGGATAATTTGAGACATTGTCGAATATAAAATTTTAAACGTAAATACGAATATTCAGATAGAAATTAAAATAATCTAAATTACATGTACATTAACTTACTAATTAGTAATTTAAGTAATTTACTTTTAGCTCTAGTTTATCTGCAGAGTAGATAATCATGAATCAAAGTGCTCACAGAATAAATTAAAATGCTCATTGTAAAAAACCCAGGAAAACCCGATTCGATTGAAACCAAGAAACGTGAGACATAAAACGATAATAGTATTTTGTTTAGTGCAGACAATAGCAGTACAACTAATTTGGAAAACAACTTTTCTCACAAAAACATCTTTATAATATCTGCAAACGTTTGTAAGTAGCTACATCCATGTTCTACAAGCGATACTCGAACGAAATGCAATTTTTCCAAAAGTCAATTTTTCTAGGTAGCCGAACCCTGGTTAGCATCAACAACGTTTTGCTTCTGCTGCTGTTGGCGGTGGTGTATTCGTAGTTTTAAGTCAGCTCCACAACACAGAACTAAACATGGCATGTTATTGCAAAGATTGCTGTGTCTGCATTCAATAGATAGATTTGCAGCTCTGCCGTTTGCTGCACTAACTCTATTAGATCTATGAACCGAAGAAATAGTACAGGCTACTGCAGAAAAGGTATGCACAGCTCCACCACCCTTATAATATCTCTAGCTTATCCAATGTCTACAAGAATATTAAGTATAGCTACTTCAATATAGTTTCAATATAAAAAGTGCAGACTGCAGTAGTATATTATGACAAGATCTGCTATATATATTTAGCAAAGTTGACTTTGACTTCCCATGACTCCCGGTTACGCTCATAGTTTACGTCCCGTAAGTTTAGTTTAAAAGACTCGTTCCAAATTCACTCAGTCGTTTAGGTAGCCAGTTAAGTCAGTTGACTCTCTTTCATCCGACGACAAGTCACCCAACCTTTCTGTATGGATTGGATAAAATTTCGCAGTTTTTCTATTGCATTTTCTTAGGTTATCAATGTTTGGCAGGGAGATGTTTGCAAGGCAGGCGAGAGATAATGTGAGTGACTCTGTCTGTGTGTATATGTGCTCTTTTCACCCTTATACCATTACGGTATTGTATCTTTCTATTATATATCTATAACTTACTTCCTACCAATAGATAGAATGATATATAAAGTCGGAAAGTAATCCAAGTATTTTATACACACAGCTTGGTACTAGTCCCAGTACTCAGTTTCGTTGCAGAATAAAAAATACCTGTCTATAACTGCAGTAGGGTGCTACACTTACTAATTACTTTCTACGTGTATGTGTTGTGTAATTTAAGTATACCTTCTCATACAGGAGTTCATATAATATAGTAGTACCTTATGCCTTACAGTAATACTAATACCTAGTATGAAGTAATATGTGTGGATACGTCGTCAGAATGAATGGAGAGAGAGAGAGAAAATGTGAGGAGAGGGAAAGTCGAGTTAGTCTGGCTGATAATGGCCATAAAGAAAATAAACAGAAACTCTCACAGCTCGAGAAGCCTTTTAAAAGTTTCCGTTCAGGAAGAATTGACATGAGTGTCAGTCAGGTTAGCCCACTGTTTGTTGTCCTAAGAATAGTAATCAAAGTGACACCCAACTTTGGTGTTATTTGCACGGAGCTCAAGCCGCACAATACACGCTCATCCTCTTCGATAACTCAAGACTGTATCTTCCCCCTCTCTCGCTAACAACTCACTCTCAACGTC
>JABASD010001604.1:0-37366 GCA_019776165.1 Pogonognathellus flavescens
TAGAAAATATCATATAGCTACATTGCCGCTATTACGCAATTATCTAGTTGCATGGTAACTGATGGAATCTTGTCCCACACTGCCGGACGAAAGAGTTAACATAAAACTCATTGCATCGTTTACATAAATTCATTACATAGGTACTTTAGGTACATAAAATGATTCATAAAAGCGAAGAGAAAGTTTCGTAAGGGAAAAGATAAACTTTTTACTCCATGATGGTCATAGCAACTTTTCAAAGCATCCTAAAATCTTTTAACACTACACCAATGATTCAAAACCGACAGAATGTCATTTTAAATTACACAGAAATTCATCCGATGAATGAACGCACAAATATAAATAGATAGGTTTTTGTTACAAAAATTAGGTTATCGTATAATAATTCGTAGTGATAGACCAGTCTTTTAGTAATTTTAGAGTAGACAGGTGTATATTGTTTAACGTTTAGATTTGTGTAGTATGAACAGTCGTCACAAGTTGATTGTGCAACGACATACTTTTGTAGACGAGAAAGTTAAAGTTGAGGCTTTAACTAACAAGTACATTACAGATCTTAAGAATTCCACAGCTTCGATAATTAAAAGCAAACCTACTGCAGGCCAAAGCATAAAGTCCAACTCACATCCGAAACAAATACCTTTTGAACGAAAGCTTCATGGAGGATCTGGAGGAATAACGAAGGTTGCATACCACACAGCGGAGAAAGTCCACAAAGCTTCGTGTTTTCACAAACCGAATTTGTCGTTGTTACCCAAAGATCCATCCTCCTCCACCAACACGAGTAATTTCCTAGAAGCCCAAATGGCCTTTATTTCTGCAAAAAAAGGTAACTTTGTTTTACTGCCTGATTATACTTAAGAAAAAGAGAAAGTTTTCAAATACAAATTACACACAAATAATTTAGGGATAAACGAGTCATCGGTAGGTGTAAAGCCAAAGAGGAACACAATAAAATGGAAGCACCAGAGAAAATCCTCTGCAATAAACAAGAAAAGTAACGTTGCACGAGCATTTGAGACTACTGAGAAATTTAAGAACAATGAACCTCTTAAAATCCTCAAACTTAAAGGACTTCCACCATTGAAACCGTGGTACCCCGGTACTATTCCACATTACAAGATGTCTGGAAGCTTGTGTAAGAATAATTATTGATTACCAATGTTACAATGTTCATATAAACGTTTAGAATTATAAAAAATATTTTAAATTGTATTGTTACAATATGTATTTAATTATCTGACAGATGACATGGAAGATTTGTTTCAAAAGGCTGTATTGGAAATGGCAAATGACACTTTCTTCGACGGAAGTAAAAAAGGGCAAGAATTAAAAGAACAAAGCTCTGTTATCATTCAAAAGAGAACTTCCATGTTTGCTCCATTGGGTTAGAACTAGAATAGTATCTGATATTTTATTATTAATTATTAGAATCATTTAAACTCATGTATTGAAAGAGGACTGTTTCCTTTCTATACTGTTAGGACCTTCTTCAGGACGCAAAGACGAAGATAGCAAGGTGAGGAAAATGCCCCGTCGTCCGTGGATAAATTGGAATTTTAAGACACAATGGCCCATGCCTCTAATATAATTATTTCTTCCTCAAACTGAAAAATGCTTAACAAAATTCAAAGTGAAATTACAGATTTTACTGCAATAACATTCATCATCATCTTTTGTAGAAATAAACTGGAATGAATGAATCAGAAATTCAAACAGAGAATTTATTTACTGACTCCATTAGAGTACAGAGTTTGCCTTAACACAATAGAATACTAAAGTAGCTGTGTGCCAACAATAGCCACAGTAAACAGCATAGTTTACAGTTCATACACATTATAAGTAAAGGTAAAGTTCCTAAAGGTACCGTACATTATATAAAAGCCAAGTCTCAACCGCGAGCAAATCGTAAAAAATCTCACCCGGGTATCTCATTTACAAAATCAAAATAATTGGAAAGTCCAGCAAAATAATTAAATAATTAATAAAATTATTATGTATTTAACTAAAAAGACAGGTGCCTTGGTGACTCTTTGTCAGTTCTTTTACTGAATAGAATTTGATAGTTTGTTCTTTTGTACAGTGTTCTCTTCTCATTCATTCTTAATTCTCATCTCACAAGTTGTGTTGTGTTGTAGCTTCATTCGCGTACAGCAGAGTAAAATATAGTGATTCTTGTGTTCGTTTTCCGAACGAATTATAGCATGTTTCAATAATTTTTTGTGTAAAAAGTGTAGGAATTATCAGTGTAATAATTGTAAACTATTGTGTCTTAAACGATGTCGGATGAAGAGCAAGATTTCCCGGAAGATGAAGAGGAGCCCACTGCAGAAGTTGATGAGGCAGAGGAGGAACAGCCTCAACCACGTCTCAGTGCCAGTGCACAACGTGCAACGGAATCAGAACCTGCTAAATTAGAACAGGAAGAACCAAAACCCGCCGAAGAAGTGGACGAAGAGCAGCCTGCTCATAAAGGGAGTAATCTTACCTTAAAAAAGAGACGTGGATCGAGAAATGACAACAAGGAGAAGGAGAAGGAGAAAGAAAAGAAGCCAAGCCAAGATGATGCTGTATAATAAAACTATAATAAACAATTTATTATCTTATTCCAGGATATTGTGAATTTAACATGATTAAACTGTTTCAATTCAATTATTTTACAGGGCAGTGATGAAGAAGAAGAAGGAGAACCAAAGAAAAGTAACAATTCAGCCTTGTCCCTGTCCCCAAAAGAATCTGGGGTAAAGGAGAAAAGTAAACGGAAGCACTCGATGGCGGGACACCTGCAAGCTGAAATTAACAAACAGAAGATTCTTAAAGCAAAATTAGATCGGGAAACAAGACGCTCAGAATTGGATACTCATCATCATCATATCATTGAAACGATTGCATCCCACATCGAGTTGAAACCGAAAGAAGTTGAGGAATTCATTATTGACTCTGCTTCATACACAGAACTTATTGACTCGTTCTTTGAAAAGAAGGGAGCAAAATGTGTCATGTTTTGCTATCAGGATGCAGATCCTCCTGGGCCAGGTATTACAAAAGATTTTCTATTGCCTCACCTGTCAGTTCAGTCAATGTAACAGAAATCAAATTAAGCCACATTCTTGCCTCAAGTTAAATAATTTTATTTGTTTAGAATCCGGACGGCCGGCAATCACAGGAGCTGCGAAAAAAGACAAAATCAAGAGAGTATTGGTAACAAACGGAAGTGACGTTCCAATGAGAGGAGCATGCATGTATTTCATCAGACTGACTAACGACAACAAAATTGGATTCAAAAATATTCATGACGAGATATTTTTCGGAATGCTGGACGTTAGAAACCCAGATGAACCGGGAAACATTTTAGAAACTCTATACAACACTCTTCAATCTACGTTTTTGAAATATTTGAGGGTTAATAACAGCTGGGTTTCGGTACCAGATCCCGATATGGCGGCATCCATTCGGCACAAGTTTTTGACATCCATAGATCATTATGCTGAATTTTTGTCAGGTACCTGTTTGCAATATTTATTATTTATTGTGCCTTCACATTTGAGTATGACAATTTTAAATTGATGTGTTAAAATTGTTCATTTTATATATAGATTCAAAGAAAGATATTTCCAGCCGTCTTGACCTCAGAGAAATTTCAAATATGGATGAAGTTTTCGATGCCTATTTGAAAACAGCAGAAGATGTAGTGGATGCAGCTAAGAAACCTGACATTGTTTCGAAGGTAGAACACGTCGTAATTCTTTGGTGCAAGAATATTGAGAGAGTGCTCGCCTTGTCGAAACAAATGCGGAAAGAGACCGATTCAATGGGACCGTTAGCTGAATTGGCCTACTGGAGAAACCTAATGGCAAAAATGTGTTACATTATCCAGCAAGTAAAAGAGTGGAGATGCGTAAATTTCATTCTAGTTTTGGCCCATTCAAAATCTCGTGTGTTAAGGGTAAATGTTAACAAAACCTTTTCATAGTATAATATAATAAGGATCTCGTTTTACATTATCATTAACTTTCAATCATTGGTTTTAAATTCATTAATTATTCACAAATTTTGATTTAGAGATGGAAAGATGTCGACTCAAGAGTTACAGACGATTTTCATGAAGCAAAAGACAATGTTCGGTATATGTACGCTTTAGAAAAGTTTTGTCAACCTTTGTACCAAACCGACCCACCTGGGATGATTGAACATATCAATAGTATGATGTATACGATAAGGACAATTCATACAACATCCAGATATTACAACTCGTGCGAAAAAGTTACAGCTTTGATGGTCAAAGTATGCGAATTCAATATAAATGTATATTTAGGGCTTTTTCATTGGCAACCTATATCTTAATAATTTTAAATATTTTATACGCAGATTAGCAATCAAATGGTCTCTGCTTGTCGTCAGTATCTGACTAAGGATGGGAAAGAGACAATTTGGGTTCAAGATAAAAAAACAATGGTGGACAAATTGAGGGTAAAGCATAAGATTGTATAAAATATTAATTATTTACTTTCTTTGTAATAAATACGATTTTAATTGCTAAAGACGGCATTTTGATTTTCAGAAATGCATTGAGTTGTACGAAACATATCGAGGGTGCTATGAGACGACAAAATTGGAGTTGGAAAGTAATCCCGAGGGAAAAAGATTTAACTTTTCAGTTAATCACATATTCGGAAGATTCGACCAGTTTTGTGAACGTCTTAAGAAAGTAAAAGTTTTAGCTTATATATGATGTATTTGTTGATATTGTTTATGTCTTCCGTCTAGATGTTAATAATGAAATTAACTTTTCTATCTTTTCAGATAATTGAAATCGTAGAAATTTTTGATATGTACCAATTTGTTCACGAGTCCCGAATTGACGGAATCGAGTTAATTTCAGCCCGTCTTGTAAACCTACAAAAGAACATTCTTAAGAAAACTTACGACCCTCTGGAATTCCGCAAGGCAGATTTCGAGACAGATTACGTATCGATTCGAAATTCCATGGACGACATCCAAAAGAGTCTGGAAGCTTTCATGGATAAAGCAGTAGAAAATTGTTCGACAGCTATGCATGGCCTAGAATTACTGGAACGTTTTACGAATTTGCGGAATAGATGTTTAGACATTGATGGAAAACAATGGTATTTGTTCCAATTTTATTTCAATGAGATTCAACTCATCAGAAGTGTGTATGAGCAGGAGAAGAACGATACCCCGATTCCTAGAGGATTTCCACCATTTGCTGGGAAAATAGCTTGGGCACGTCATTTATACAGGTAAATGTTATTAAGAACATTAAATAATATACATCTGTGATTCTTCTAACAGTACATACATTTAAGAAATATATTTGATGGTTTGTAGACGTTTGGAAAGACCAATGAAGTACTTTGAGGAAAAAACCAAAATCCTCGATAGAGAAGAAGCGAAACCCACCATCAAATTATTTAACAGTGTGGCTAAGAAGTTGGTGTTCTACGAAATTTTGTTTCATGATGCCTGGCTGAAGCAGACGAACTCGATTTACGATTCGTTAGAAGCCCCATTACTTACCCTTCGCGGAAATATTCGTCAAGAATTAGTGCTCAACTTCGACCCGTTCTTTAGACAGATTATTGAAGAGACAGAAATTCTTCAAAAGATGGATTTGGAAATTCCTGACATAGCATTAATAGTATATTTCAAGCAAGACAAACTTTTCGCTACGTATGAAAGCATAAAAGGTTTGCTCGAAAGATTTTTAGCCAGCAAAGTCAGGATTCCAGCCGATTTGCTTGTCCTAATTCGACCATTATTGAAGAAAGTTGAAAAATCATTTATGCCTGGAGTCTCAAGCATAAATTGGACTTCATTCAAAACAGAAGAGTATTTCCACTATATTTCTGCACATTTGACAGAATTGGAGCATGTCGTAGACAAAGTTTTGGATATAATAAACGTTCGAATTTACCAGTGTCTTAATGACATAGCCCACACAATGATGATAGATTTTCCCGAAGATCGACCAATGCCAGTTCAAGAGTATATGGACAGAATAAGGAAGTATGGAGTCCTTGTCGCTAAAGAGTTGGAGTACAAGTCACGATCATGCGAATCTGCAGTTATTGAGTTGATCAACACACTACTGTCTGGTTGCGACTTAAATGTTCCAGATGAAATCCTGTTTAGCTGGATGAATCCAAATCTTCTAAACAGGGGTAATAATATCTACACAACTAATTACAACAAAAGCTTATTTATTTCCTAAAATAACCTACCTAAATTATTCTGTATATTTATTTCATTAGATCAAGGAGGACGCAAAGGTGCCGGAGCTGCTGCAATTTTGTCTGGCATTCCTCAATCTGTTCAAGAGGAATTAATACATTTGCGTAAGCGCCCAACCAATTTACTTTCCGGCATTGTAAAATGTATTTTATTGTATCGTATTGTAATGTAATTATAATTTTTTAGATGAAGAAGCAAGACATTGCTTTGGCTTTTACAGTCAAAAATGCATAGAATCCCTGCAGAAGACAACCAGAATTTCTTTGGACATTTTGCGGAAGAGGACAGAAGAGCCACAAGTGACGAAACGACAAGCTGAGAAAGTATTCAATCGAATTCCACTATTTCTTATCGGTCTACACGTAGTCATCCCGTTTATTCAGATAAAGCCAGCATTAGAAGATATGCAACAGATTTTGAGCAAAAGTGTGACAATGGTGGTGGAAATACTAAAAAGAGTTGTCATCTGGGGACAAACACGCCGTTCCTCTTTCGACACGCAACAGGATGACCCCTACTACAAAGATCCTTTAAAAGAAACTACAAATGCAAATGATCCTGTAGCATATACTCGTTTGTTAGCTCAAGAGCAATTAGGTATGACTTATAACTTATGACATTGCATTTCTACTCTGAAGTTAATTTTCTTTTGAATTGACAGCAATTTTAAAATTGCCATTTCACTATTTTCAGTTCGAGCTTCAATTCAAGTAGAGAATTTGAACTCCAAACTGAAGAATTGCTTTAAACCTGTCATGGATTACAAGGATATTAGCAAAATGGTGCTAATGATGCAAACTGCTGTCCTGCAATGCAGAAATAAAATTCAACACATCATTTTGCAATACACTCAGTACAATTATTTATGGAAAGACACACGAGACGAAGAAATCAAAGCGATTGTTGACGAAGAACCAGTGATAACGGAAGTAGAGGCGATAATGAGGCGATACAAAGACCTGGAAGACGAAATAAACGACATCGTGCCCTCCCATCGTAGCGGCCCAATGGAAATAACTACGGCAGACATGAAGTTAGGATTTATGGTCGAAATCCAAGAATGGAAGGCATCCCTTTGTCGTCAAATGGGCGAAAAATATAAAGGCAAAGCATTAGAAATTGCAAAATTTATTGAAGAGTGCAACAAAGACCTACAGACTCCCATCAAGGACATGAACGACATTCGATTTGTGATGACGATATTGGAAAAGATTAGAGAAAATTTCGTCAATTACGAACGAATGCTCACTCCAATAGAAGAGTGCTACAGTTTTTTGGCTGCCCAAAAATATCGAGTCCCCGACGACGAAAGCAATCGAGCGTACACTCTACGGTACAATTTCAGTAAGCTGCAAACTAAGGTAAACTATTGCTTCATCGTCATTTTAATTTAAGTAAAAGTTTTACTTTTTAGTAAAGAAATATGTTTAGTTAAATTGTGTATTATTTTATATATATTAAAGGCTTTAGATGTTCAAGAAAAAATCTGCAGTGTTCAAGAAGTGAACAAGAAAAAGCTACAGGAGTCGGTCAACAAATTCCAGAACGATTTGAAGAGATACATAGAACGATATACGTTGGGAGGGCCGATGGTAGATGGTTTAGCTGCTCAGGAAGCCTCCGATCGTCTTGTAACATTTCAAGACGAATTTGACGAATTGTATGAACGTTATTCCATGTGCAACGCAGGAGAGAAACTTTTCGGCTTAGTACCTATTGAGTATCCAGAACTCTTGAAACTTCAAAGAGAATTGGCTTTGCTGCAAAAACTGTACGGATTGTACAATGATGTTATGCGATCGGTGAATGGCTACTTTGACATCAAATGGGCCGATTTGGATATTATCAAAATCAACGCGGAATTACAAGACTTCCAGACTCGATGTCGTAGATTACCCAAAGCCCTCAAGGATTGGCCAGCTTTCCAAGAATTGAAAAAGAAAATCGACGATTTCAATGAAACTTGTCCTTTGTTGGAGTTAATGACTAATAAGTCTATGAAAGATCGTAAGTGACAACTTATTTACATTCAAATAAATTAATTCCAAATAAATTAAATATATTCCATTATATGAAAAACATTTGCTAATAATTATTTCTAATTTTCGATTATCCAGGTCATTGGGAAATGATTGGTCAAGCAACTGGACACAAATTCGATCTTGACAATGAAAATTTTAGCCTAAAGCACGTAATGGAAGCCCCTCTACTTAAATATAAGGATGAAGTCGAAGATATCTGTGTCGGGGCTGTGAAGGAAAAAGACATCGAAGCGAAAATGAAACAGATTGTTTTGGACTGGAGTATTATAGCTTTGTCCTTCACCCACTTTAAGAACCGCGGAGAAATGCTCCTTAAGGGGCAGGAAACTTCCGAAATTATGACGCAGTTAGAAGATTCGCTCATGATATTGAATTACCTTTTGAACAACCGCTACAGTACCCTGTATCGTAGAGAAATCCAATCTCATCTTACTGGTAAGTTGTTTTCCCTTCATTCGTTTCAATTGTTCACAATTTCATGCAATTGATATTAACTTATATTGTATTTATTCTTCAGACTTTTCCAATACATCACAGATCCTGGACAATTGGTTGGCTGTGCAGGTAAGGTCATACTTTTGTCCAGACAAATATTTTTAAAATCATTAACTACATTTAACAGTTTTAACAAAGGCTCTTGTTTTTTAGAATTTATGGATTTACCTCGAGGCAGTGTTTGTTGGTGGTGACATTGCCAGACAAATGCCACTTGAGGCGAAGAGATTTCAGAACATAGATCGGACATGGGTGAAAATAATGAATCGAGCAAGGGAAAATCCTTTAGTCATTCCTTGTTGTGTTGGAGATGACACAATGGGACAGCTTCTACCTCATTTGCTCGAACAACTGGAATTATGTCAGAAATCCCTTAGTGGGTATTTGGAATCAAAAAGAAAGATATTTCCCCGATTCTTCTTCGTATCCGATCCTGTACTTTTGGAGATTTTGGGACAAGCTTCAGATTCCCACACAATCCAGCCTCATTTATTGTCAATCTTTGAAAACATAAATGACATCGAGTTCCATGGCAAAGAATATAACCGAATGCTTGGAGTAATTTCCAGGGAACATGAAAAAATCATGTTGGGAGAAACTGTGATAGCAGAAGGCAATGTAGAAGCATGGTAAGTTGCATTTATTGTAATGTATTAATAGATCTGATGTAGGTGCTTAAGAAATTAATTTAATTTACAGGTTAGGAAATCTTTTAGCTGAACAAAGAAAGTCCTTGCATATAATCATTCGCGATGCTGCTTACGCTTTAAACGCTACAGATTTCGAGTTATTAGAATTTCTCGCGACATATATTGCCCAAGTTGGTCTCCTAGGAATTCAGATGCTATGGACAAGAGATGCAGAGCACGCCTTGTCAACTGCAAGAAGAGACAGGAAAGTCATGAGGGCCACCAACGAAAAATTCATACAACTTCTGAACACTTTGATAGATCAAACAACGAAAGATCTATCAAAACATGAAAGAATCAAGTTCGAAACGTTAATCACGATACACGTACATCAAAGGTAATACAAATTAGCCTGTAATATTGTTACTTGTAAATATGGAATATTTTTATTGTGCTGTATTTTCTTTTTTAATACTCCCCAAAGGGACATATTTGAGGACCTGTTCCAATCCCACGTGAAATCCGTTACGGATTTTGAATGGCTTAAACAAGCTAGATTTTTCTTCAATTTCGAGCAGGATAAGACGATTGTAAGCTTTGTCTCTTAAAATTAATATTACTTTACAAATACAGGTCAATATGTTAATAAGTTTCTATTTGTTCACAGGTAAAGATAACGAACATTACGTTCGAATACCAGAATGAATTCTTAGGATGCACTGACCGTTTGGTAAAATTTATTCAAACACTATAAGGATATACGTAATGAATATTAAGTTTTATTTAAAAAAAATTGTTTTTTATAGGTAATCACTCCATTGACTGATAGATGCTATATAACAATCGCACAAGCTGTGGGGAACTCGTTAGGAGCCGCTCCCGCAGGACCCGGTATATTTGTTTAAATTATTTTATTTTACTTCCATTGCAATTGCATTTTACAATTACCCCTACATTAATTAAAATTTTGTTGATTATGCGTATAATGTTATTTTATTCCCTTTTAATTAGCTGGTACTGGGAAAACAGAAACTTCAAAAGATATGGCAAAAGCTCTCGGTAATTTTTATTATTTCGTTTTATAGATTTTTTTAATTAATAATCTTCCTTTAGAAATCTATTCACGTTTTTTTTAATCTTAGGGAAGTACTGTGTCGTGTTCAACTGTAGGTAAGTTCTTAAAATTGAATGTTTTGTACAAATGTATTTAATGCAATTACAAACTACATCTAATTGCTACTTTCTTATTTCATAGTGATCAAATGGATTTCCGTGGACTAGGAAGGATATTCAAGGGGTTGATGCAAAGTGGCAGTTGGGGGTGTTTTGATGGTATTTGTTGTTCTTTAGTAGTTTCGGCCCTAGTTGTGTTTAATTAATTTGGATTTCATCAAGTAAATGTTGTTCTTGTATGCAAACAGAATTTAATCGGATTGAGCTGCCAGTATTGTCAGTAGCTGCCCAACAAATCGCAATTGTTTTGCATGCACGAAAGGAAGGAAAGGAGACCTTCGTCTTCAGTGACGGGGACATCGTTGAAACAAGCAAAGAAGTAGGAATTATTATTACAATGTAAGTTGTATCTTTGCATAATTTATTATTCTAAAACTATTATATTGTGTGAATCTCAATAAAACATTCTTTGTTAGGAATCCGGGCTATGCTGGCCGTCAGGAGCTACCGGAAAATCTTAAAGTACAATTCAGAAGTATTGCCATGATAGTCCCGGACAAGCAAATCATCATTCGAGTAAAATTGGCATCATGCGGGTTCCTGGATAACATCCTTTTGGCTAGGAAGTTTTTTAGGTTGTACAGTTTATGTGAAGAGCAATTGAGCAAACAAGTCCACTACGATTTTGGACTTCGAAACATTTTGTCCGTTCTGAGGACATTGGGCTTCCAGAAGAGATCTAGACCAAATGATGCAGAAGAAACCGTGGTGATGTCTGTTTTAAGAGACATGAATTTGTCTAAGTTGGTTGATGAAGATGAAGGACTTTTCATTTCCCTCATTAAAGATTTATTTCCGGGTGTCAATCTGGATAGTGTCACTCACGACGCACTACTTGCCTGCATTGCAGATGAGGTCGAAAAGGCAAAACTGATAAATTATTCTGGATGGAATTTGAAGTTGATCCAATTCTACGAAACGTCATTAGTGCGTCATGGATTGATGACTTTAGGTCCAACAGGTAATTGACATCATTTTATTGCTATCGATAATTTTTTCAGTTAAAGTAAATGTGGTTGTCTCTGTATTTGTGTTTAAGTTAAGAAATTTTGTTTGTGAAGGTGCTGGTAAAACTTCCATGATGACAATTCTAATGAGAGCATTGACACAAATGGGAATTCCCCACAAAGAAGTCCGTATGAACCCAAAAGCAATTACTGCTTCGCAAATGTTTGGACGATTGGATGTCGCGACCAACGATTGGACCGACGGAATTTTCTCCACTCTTTGGAGAAAGGCATTGAAAGTAAAGAAGACAGAGAACCTCTGGATTGTTTTGGATGGCCCAGTAGATGCAATGTATTTTCCTCAATAGTTGTAATTAATTTGTTCCTCAATCCTCAATAGTTGTATTTAATTAAAAATCACGTTTTAAATCCATTTGCAGATGGATTGAAAATTTGAATTCCGTCTTGGATGACAACAAGACTTTAACTTTAGCCAATGGAGATCGAATTGTGATGGCCAGTAACTCCAAACTGGTTTTCGAACCGGACAATGTGGACAACGCTAGTCCTGCTACGGTGTGTCAACTATTACAATTACTCAATTCAAAATAAAATATTTTACACCTACATATGAATATGTAACAATCAAGCTACATATTTATGTAATATTTGTTTTAGATTTCTCGAGTGGGAATGGTATTCATGAGCGCATCGGTTTTGCCTTGGCTTCCAATTTGTCAGAGTTGGTTACTGAAAAGACCGAAACAGGAAGCAGACGTTTTCGCTGTACTTTTCAATAGAATATTTTCAGATTTGATGACATTTTTGAGAATAAGTCTGTCACCCAAGATGTCATTAATGGAGTGCGTTTATATCAGGTAGATTATAGCAAAAAGACGCATTTAGTTAAAACTAAATATTACAGATATTATTAAATACCCCATTGCATTATAATTGTCCGTATTTTTGAAATGCAGACAAGCTACGGATTTGCTGGTTGGTCTAATACCATCTCGTGATGCAACAGCGGCTGCAGCAACCGCCAGTGGGAAGCAAGAACCAACAAAGGCATTTTCGAACAACCACTTGGAACATTTGTTTCTATTTTCATTGATGTGGAGTGTTGGTGCCTTGCTGGAGCTGGATGATCGTGTAAAATTGGAAGAGTTTGTGCTGAAGCATGAGAGTTCTTTAGACTGGCCCCAAATTCAGATGGGCGAAACCATATTCGAGTACACAGTCGGACCCAATGGTCAATGGGAACATTGGTCCAAGTACGTAGAGGAGTATGTGTACCCAACTGACTCGGTTCCTTTATTCGCAGATATTTTGGTCCCAAATGTCGACAATGTTCGCACGAACTTTCTCATCCAATTAATATGCAAACAAGAAAAAGGTGTTTTGCTCATAGGCGAACAAGGAACAGCAAAAACAGTGATGATTCAAAAATACTTAGCAAGTTATAATCCAGATCTACAGATTAGCAAAACTGTCAACTTTTCTTCCGCAACAACTCCAAACCAATTTCAGGTTTACATTTTTTCCTTTCATTACTTGTTTGGGGTAATAAAGAAATATTTCATCATTTTAATGACTTGTGTATTAATTACAGAGGATAATGGAAAGCTACGTGGATAAACGTATGGGAACGACGTTTGGTCCTCCAAGAGGACGAAAAATGACGATTTTCATTGATGACATAAACATGCCAGTGATAAATGAGTGGGGCGATCAAATTACGAATGAAATTGTACGTCAACTTATAGAAATGAAAGGATTTTACTCTTTGGACAAACCAGGAGAATTCAATTTCATTGTCGACATTCAATTTGCTGCAGCCATGATTCGTAAGCTCTTATATAATAATAATTGCCTTGTATAGTGTTTTGTATAGAATTTCCAATTATTTAGCTACACATTTTTACATACAGATCCTGGTGGTGGCAGAAATGACATTCCTCATCGTTTAAAAAGACAATTTTGTATATTCAATTGTACCTTGCCTTCAAACTCATCTATGGACAAAATTTTCGATGTAATTGGCTCAGGCTACTTCTGTGTTCAGCGCTTTTCGTCCGAAATTGCGACTATAGTGCCGCAACTTATTCCTCTGACAAGAACCCTATGGCAAGGAACAAAAGTCAAAATGCTGGTAATTTCTATTTTATTTGAAAAACCTTAATTCGTTATTTGTGAAAACTTATTATTATATTACAATTTATCTTTTTTAATTGCCCGGATAAATAAAACCTTTAATTAATTAATAATTCGTATTTTTTCAGCCGACTCCAGCCAAGTTTCATTACATCTTTAATTTAAGAGATCTGTCTAGAATCTGGGAGGGTATGCTAAAAGTAAGAAAGAATGAGGTGAATGACGTGAGAACTCTGATGGCTTTGTGGAAGCATGAATGTACTCGAGTTATTGCTGATAGGTATTTAAATATTTATTTACCAGAAACTAATTTTATGGCATTTCATTTAATGGAAATAATATAAGCTTAAGTAAACGTTTTTTGTTGTTAATTCATATTTTAGATTCATCACTGTTGAAGATAGGGAATGGTTTGACAAACACTTGCACAATACTGTATCAGAAGAATTAGGAGAAGATTATGAGCAAATTTTACCTCCCGAACCATTATTCGTAAGTTTCATGAAAGATCCGGAAGACATGGTCGAAGCCGGAATGTCTGATGAAGATGAAGTACCAGATTATCCAAATGTCTATGAACCAATCCCAAGGTAATTAGAAATAATAATAATTAATAATAAATTATATCTGTACAATAATGTACATGAATTGATAAAAATGTCTATTGTGTTATACAGCTTTGATGCGGTTAAAGATCGTTTGGGAATGTTTATGGAACAATACAATGAAGTTGTTCGTGGAGCAAAAATGGATATGGTTTTCTTTAGAGATGCAGTTCTTCATATTTTACGAATCACTCGAATCATTCGTACAGACCGAGGATGTGCTATGGTACATTATTAAATATTTAATTTTTTTTCTTCAAAAAATTCCAAATATTTCTATTTTACTAACTCTTTACATTTATTTAGCTCGTGGGAGTTGGCGGTTCAGGAAAGCAGTCACTAACAAGATTATCTTCGTTCCTCAGTGGTTATGATATTTTCCAAATCACGTTAACAAGGGCATACAATGCTAATAACCTGATGGAGGACTTAAAACATTTGTACAAGTTATCCGGGCAAAAGGGACACGGCGTTTCATTTATATTCACAGATAACGATATCAAAGAAGAAGGATTTTTGGAGTATTTTAATAATATCCTGAGTTCAGGTGAAGTAGCAAATTTGTTACCACGAGAAGAAATTGACGAAATTTGCAATGATTTAATCATGCCTATGAAAAAGGAATATCCAAAGCGACAACCCACTTCAGATAACTTGTACGAATATTTCATCAGCAGAGTTCGTAAAAATCTTCATGTAGTTCTGTGCTTCTCGCCTGTAAGTGTTTACGTTTATTAATTCGGTACAATTCATGTTAATTCATGTAGAAAAAATTGTAGCATCATTAAAAACTAAAACTATTGCATAGGTCGGTGAAAAGTTCCGGAACCGATCCCTGAAGTTTCCAGGTTTAGTTTCTGGCTGCACCATTGATTGGTTTTTTAGATGGCCAAGAGAAGCATTGATTGCTGTCTCAAGGCATTTCCTCGCCCCATTTCCAATTGTCTGTCCTGGAGAAACGAAAGTTCAAGTTATTGAACTCATGGGCAGCATTCATGATCAAGTCTCTGCAATTTGTACGGAATACTTTGAGCGATTCCGACGGCAAACGTATGTCACACCCAAGTCATATTTGTCCTTCCTTGGAGGTTACAAAAGTGTTTATCGCGAACGAAGAAAATATTTTGAGCAGTTATCAAAACGCATGGATTCCGGATTGTTGAAATTGCAAGATGCTGGATCGCAAGTAGCAATTTTGAGTAAAGAATTAGAATTCATGGAGAAAAACCTGTCAGTTGCTTCAGCAGAAGCTGAGTCAGTTTTATCCGAAGTCACCGTAGTCGCTGAAGCGGCACAAAAAGTTAAAGACGAAGTTATGTTTGTCAAACAAAACGCACAAGAACTCGTCAAAATGATCTCAACGGAGAAAAGCAAAGCTGAGACTCAATTAGCTGCTGCTAAACCAGCACTTGATGAAGCAGAGGAATCTCTAAAGGTAAAAAGTTATATTGCTGTATTGAAAAACATTAAAATATGTACTTGTTTGCTAAAATAGTATTTTTATTTTCTTAGGTTATTACCTCAAATGATATTTCCACTGTTCGAAAATTGGGTGAGTAATTATTTATTACTATTGAAATTGTATTATGTTTTTCATCTGTGACTTTAGTTAGTTCGTCAGTTTTGTTCTGGTAGTAATTCAGTTAAAAAAGTATTTAATGAATAGGAAAACCACCACATCTCATTCAACGAATCATGGACTGTGTGCTTCTGCTGTGTTATAAAAGGTTGGATATTTACACTGTCGATCCAGACTACAAATGTCCAAAACCGTCATGGGGTGAAGCGATGAAATTATTGAACAACATTCGTTTCCTGGAAATGATGATGAAGTTTCCTTTAGATACCATTAACGGCGAGGTGTGTTCTTTTCTTTCTTTATTTTAAAAATTTTGAAACTATTTTTTGATGCATGATACAATTTTGCAGCATTTGGAGTTAATGGAGCCAATCACCAAAATGGAAGACTATAATCGAAAAAAAGCAGAAACTGTTTGCGGCAATGTTGCTGGCTTACTTTCTTGGACCAAAGCTTTAACCGTGTACTATGGAGTTAATAAGGAAGTTCTGCCTTTGAAAATGAATTTGGCCGTCTCTGAAGGAAAACTCCTTAAAGCAAATAGGAAGTTAGAAAACGCACAAGTCATTTTGTCCGAAAAGGAAGCCAGTTTACAAGGAGTGAGAAAGATATATGATGGAGCCATGACCAAACGACAAGTTCTCGTTGATGAGGCAAATCGGTGTACAAGAAAAATGAATTTAGCTTCCGATCTTATAAACGGATTGGGAGGGGAACGAGAGAGATGGACGGAGCAATCCAAGGGATTTAAATCACAAATTATCAGACTGACCGGAGACGTTATCCTTTTAACGGGATTTCTTAGTTACACCGGACCTTTTAATCAAGAATACAGATCCACGCTTCTCAACAGTTGGAAGATGGAATTGAAGAAAAGACGTATTCCTACTTCCGCTGAAGTAAGCGTTGCCAACATGCTTGTGGAGTCTCACACGGTAAGAATGTTAAATACTGTACAACAATATTTCAAATCTATAATTATTATGGATTGAATTCAGTGATGGTTTAATGGGAATAAAAATATGATTACATCTCATGTGTCTAGATTGGTGAATGGAATTTACATGGTTTGCCCAGTGACGATTTATCTGTACAAAATGGCATCATTGTAACGAAAGCATCCCGTTTTCCCTTGATGATAGATCCTCAAATCCAAGGAAAATCCTGGATCAAAAGTTTGGAAAAGGAAAATGAATTAAAAATTACGACACAGAATCACAAGTACTTCAGGAATCACTTAGAAGAGTGCCTGTCCCAAGGCAAGCCATTATTAATTGAAGACATTAACGAAGAATTAGATCCTGTATTGGACAATGTATTAGAAAAGAACTATATTAAAGCTGGAACGTTGCTCAAAGTCAAATTGGGTGACACTGAAGTTGAAGTTGCTCAAGGCTTCAGACTTTTCATTACCACAAAACTTCCGAACCCAATGTACACACCAGAAATTACTGCCCGCACTTCCATCATTGACTTTACAGTTACAATGCGTGGTTTGGAAGACCAACTGCTAGGAAGAGTCATTAAAACTGAAAAAGAAGATTTGGAATCAGAAAGAATTGCTTTGATGGAAGGAGTGACTGCTAACAGAAAGAAAATGCAAGAATTAGAAGAAAATTTGTTGTATAAGCTGAGTAGTATTCAAGGCAGTTTGTTGGACGACGAGAGTTTGGTTGAAGTGCTGAATACAACCAAGACGACTTCAATTGACGTGAAGGAAAAGTTATTTGTGGGAGCCGAGACAGAAAAGAAAATCAATTTGGCTCGAGAAGAATTCCGTCCGATTGCAACAAGAGGATCTATTTTGTATTTCTTGATTTGTGAAATGACCATGGTAAATTGCATGTACCAGACATCTCTGAATCAATTCTTGGAGGTTTTTGACCATTCTATGGAAAGATCGGAGAAGACCCCACATACTCAAAAGCGAATCAGTTTCATTATTGATTACCTAACCTATGAAACGTTTAGATACACTTGTCGGGGTTTGTACGAAGAGCATAAATTCATGTTCACACTTTTAACTGCATTAAAAATCGACATGAATAAAGGAAATGTTAAACATCAAGAGTTCCTGACCTTCATCAAAGGAGGAGCAGCCTTGGATTTGAATGCGGTGCAGCCTAAGCCTGCAGCTTGGATCACAGACATGAGTTGGCTCAATTTGGTGGAATTGTCGAAACTTCCACAATTTCCAAATATTCTTAACCAAGTCACAAAGAATGATAGATACTGGAAAGCTTGGTTCGAAAAAGATGCTCCAGAAGAAGAAACTATTCCTGATGGATACAACAGTCAGCTTGATGCTTTTAGACGTTTGTTGCTGGTCAGATCTTGGTGTCCAGACAGAGTCCTCTTCCAAGCAAGAAAGTACATTGCAGATTCTTTAGGAAAACGTTTCGCGCAACCTGTTATTCTCAATTTAGAGACAATGCATCAAGAATCCAGACAGAAAACCCCATTGTGCTGTTTCCTGAGTATGGGGTCAGATCCTACTCCACAAATCGAATCCCTTGCTAAACGACTTCGTGTCAATTTCAAAGCAATTTCTATGGGACAAGGACAAGAAATCCATGCTCGAGGTTTACTCGCACAATTTATGGCAGAAGGAGGTTGGGCTCTTCTTCAAAATTGTCATTTAGGATTGGATTTCATGGGAGAACTCTTGGAAACAATTTTGGAAGCGGAGAATCCTCATCCATCTTTCAGATTGTGGCTAACCACAGGTTAGCTAATACTAAAATCACAATAATCACCTCAAATCTGTCACAAATAAAAAAATAAAGCTATAATTTATTTTCGTTATTTAGAAGTACATCCAAAGTTTTCGATTTCTTTGTTGCAAATTTGCATCAAGTTTACGAATGATCCACCACAAGGAATTAAAGCAGGATTGAAGCGAACATACACGTCCCTACCCCCAGACACTTTGGATTACACAAACGCATATCAGTGGAGACCAATGCTCTACGCCGTTTCGTTCCTTCATTCAGTTGTGCAAGAACGCCGTAAGTTTGGAGCATTAGGATGGAACATCCCCTACGAATTTAACTGGGCTGATTGGGCCGCTTCTGTACAATTCTTCCAAAACCATCTGGATGAAATGGATCCTAAAAAAGGAGTCAGCTGGGTGACTGTGCGGTACATGGTGGGGGAAGTACATTATGGAGTAAGTAAGGCGACTGAGGCTTGTAAATCCTCTGGAAAATGCGCAATTTTGAATGTTGAAATGTAATTATTTTTCCGGATTCAGAGTCTACAAAAATTACCCGTTCTTTTGATGTAGGGTCGAGTTACAGATGATTACGACAAAAGACTTCTCCTCACCTTCTGCAAACTGTGGCTGAGTGATCAAATCCTTCAAGATGGATTCCAATTCAATGAGGGATATTTTATTCCCAAAGGCAAAATACTTGATGATTTTCTCAAATTTATTGAAGAACTACCCACCACAGAAGACCCTGGAGTATACGGACTACATAGAAATGCAGGAATTACGTACGTATTTTATTTATTTAACGGTATTTTTTTGTTATTTTATAATAATTCTTGGTTTTGTTCACGTGAGCTTGAACTGAATGTGAGATTGAAACTGAATTTTTCTCAAAATATTTAGTTATCAGAGTAACACAGCGAAAAACATGCTGGATGAAATTATGAGCATTCAGCCGAAAGATTCTGGAGGTGGTGAGGGAGAAACACGAGAGACAGTAGTGTACCGAATGGCTATCGAACTCCTGGAAAAGTTACCACCAAACTATGTGCCACACAAGATCAAAGAAAGGTTTGAAGCAGATTCATTTTAGTATTAATGTAATCATTATGTAATATTAACTGGAGCTGTTATTTTTAGAATTTCCGAAATGGGTGGGCTAACTCCAATGAATATCTTCCTCCGTCAAGAAATTGACCGAATGCAAAAAGTTTTAAAGATTGTTCGCAGTACGCTGATTGACCTCAAGTTAGCCATTGATGGCACAATAATTATGAATGATGTAAGTCATGGCATACTAAATATTTACAACTTTAATATAGATTATTGGAATTATTTGTGGGTTTCAATGATAGATACAAGTTTATTTACTATTTTATAGAGTCTTCGTAACGCATTGGACAGTATGTACGATGCAAAGGTGCCTGCAATGTGGAAAAGATTTTCCTGGCAATCTACGACATTGGGTTTCTGGTTTACGGAGTTGTTGGAGAGAAACAACCAATTTTCTAAGTGGATCGCGAAAGGACGTCCAAATGCATTTTGGATGACTGGATTCTTCAACCCACAAGGATTCCTTACTGCAATGAGACAAGAAGTGACAAGAGCTCATAAAGGATGGGCTTTGGATTGCGTGGCTTTGCAAAACGAAGTGTTGAAGCAAACGAAAGACGAACTGGGAGCTGCTGCCCCACAGGAAGGAGTTTATGTTCACGGTCTCTATTTAGAAGGAGCTGGATGGGACAAAAATCAAATGAAAATTATCGAATCCTCTCCAAAAATTCTTTTTGCTCCAATGCCTGTTGTCTGGATTTACGCTTCTGACAACATAAAACCGAAAGATTCTTCTTTGTATGAAGTAAGTGCAAAAACTTCTTCTTTCACCTTTTGTACCAAGTGGATCATTCTTTCATGAAATCCAAAAACTTATATGTACATACATAAAAACCTAAAATAATATATCTTTTGTATTATAGTGCCCTGTGTATAAGAAACCCGGACGTACTCTATTGAACTTCATTGCTCCAGTGTGGCTAAGAAGCAACCGCCCGCCAGAACACTGGACAATCCGTGGAGTTGCTTTACTCTGTGATATTAAATAATAAATACGTAGTTATAAGAAGCATGACAAAATTTCTGATATTTTCTGAATAAGTAATACAATTTTAACCAACCGCAATGTAATTGGCAAATGTGATAATTAACTTGAATATAAATGGACAACAAAATAACATGTTATACAATCTAAAAGGAAATAATTCAATGATGTGATATTTGTTCCACAAATAAATGCAAAATGTGCTTGTTTTTATCATAAATCAGCTAGTATTAGAATTATTTTACGGTTCGGTCACTTTTTGCCATGTGCATGTATTGGATGTTTATTTACATTGAGCACATGTAATTACAAGTAATGTAGTCAGGCGCACAAGAAATATATTGCTGCCATTCGAAATTCAAATGAAGCACATGTGGAAAGGCAGATAGAGACGCGGAGTAGTTGAAAGGATTAGGTTTGTTTTGTGACTGTGAGTTCCATGTTCTATTATCGATAATAACCTGTACTCAACTTTCTTAGGGTGTTGTTGTTTAAATAGATTGAAGACAACTAAATCAAAAATGCCCATGAATATGGACAATGAAGAACAAAGACACTTTTCGTTAGTTCATGAAAGTTAAAGATCCAGCGACGGTAGTGACTTTATTCAACTTATTATTGGTGTTTGTTTCTACAAAAATATTTCAACAGTCAACAGTATTAATTTTCAAAACATTTGACATGTGATCTGTTGATGTCGATTGTGTCATCCTGGTTTGTCAAGAATGTGTCAATAACGTATTATGTAATATTGATCATTCTATAAGCTATTATGGTCAATGGTTCAAAAGGGTAAGTCACGTCAAAATATTAACTATTATAGCAATTTGTTTCATACTATTAATTACATGTCTATAGCCAATAGATTCAATATAAATTAATCGAAATTAAATGAATTGGATTTATTATTTTCTAGATTTCAGATGAAATAGAATGACATTGCCCATGATTCATTTTTGAGGTTGTAGAACACATCACACACGTAGTGCGTATACCTACCAACCGTATTTTACAACAGCTGACAGACTGCAAAACTACTCTAGTAGAAAATGGCAAGCAACAAATTCAAAACTGGTCATCCAGTTAATTATCAATTACAACAAGAAATAAATGGATCAATGAAAACATCCTGGAGGAATGTCGTTGATTATAGACTACATAAATCGCGCAATATGTATCGCAAAAATCTTTCGTCACATTTTGGATGTGTAAATGCGATCGAGTTTTCAAAGGATGGAACTCAATTGGCTTCAGGCAAGTTAATTTTTGTAAAGTTTAAAGTTAGTAATAATTAGTAATGTTTATTTCGTTCTGAATGTTTATGTTTTGGCATGGTAAACTAATTGATTCGTAATATAAACGCGTAGGAGGGGACGATCGACGAATACTCTTGTGGAATGTTCAAAAAATACATTCTGGAGTTGACCGACCCGTTGTAATGCAAGCGGAACATCTGAGCAATATATTTTGTCTTAGTTTTGATAACAGTACTTCCAAAATATTTTCTGCTGGCAATGACGATTTTGTCATAATACATGACATTGCAACGTAAAAATCATTTCCTTAACTATAATAGCTATTTGAGAGTATTTGTGTTTTTAAGTATTTAACTAATTACAAATGATTATGTCAAATCATTAACAGGGGAGCACCTTTAGATTACTTCATGCATGAACAGCCTGTGTTTGGAATATCGGTTAATCCATTAAATGACAATATCTTCACAAGTGCGTGTGATGACGGAAGAATTCTTGTTTTTGATACGAGAGAGCCTTCAAGTTCAGGTAAACCACCAGACATACCATTACTCACAAAATACAACCTTTGAACCTTTGACATTAAGCTTATAGAACTTACCATATCATCTGGATTTCATTTTTTATTTTAGAACCATTTTGTTTGGCGAAGTTAAATTCAGCTTTTCATTCTGTGATGTTCAACCCGGTGGAACCTCGACTGATTGTGAGTGCCAATTCAAAGGAAGGAGTTGCACTTTGGGATATTCGCACTCCCAAAAAGTATGCTGTTAATTTTCACATTATATTTGAAACAAAGTTGTAAATTACCCCCGGAAAAAGATTAATAAGAAAGTGTGTATTGTTTCTAGGCCTTTGGTGAAATATGGTGGAAAAAACGCTGACCAATGTTGTATGAGCGCTCGTTTTAACAGTAGTGGAACCAGAATTGTAGCTCTTCGGCGAAGGTTGCCACCAGTGATGTACTCCACAGATTCAACAGCTCATCTGTTCAACTTCAACCATAAAGGATACTATAATTCTTGTACAATGAAAAGCTGTTGCTTTGCCGGCTCAGATGATCAGTACATACTGTCTGGATCTGATAATTTTGATCTCTTTATGTGGAAGATTCCTGAAGATGAAACTACCAGTAAGATATACATCCGAATTATTAAATTCTCTTTATTAATAAGCATTTGCAAAATATTAACACATTTTAAACATACATTTAAAATACCTTGTGTTATCTGTCAATTATGCAGAGTGGGTCGACAAGGCGCACATGGTCCTTAAAGGACATCGGTCTATAGTTAATCAAGTCAGATATAACAAACCTCATCCTTTAATAGCTTCATCCGGGGTTGAGAAGATTGTTAAGGTAATAAGATAAGATATTCAGATATACTTATTTTTTTAATTACGCTAAACGATTTTAGTTATAAGTGCACATTGCAATATAATGAGCATATTATCAGAGTAGTTATATTATATCATTTTAATTTCGCAGCTATGGAGTCCGTTTCCTATATCAAGTACTGCAACTAATGGTGCCCTTACTTCAGATGTGACATATGAGAAGGAACGACAAATCTACACGCATGATGAATATATCGACCTCATAATGCAATCTGGACAGGTAAATGAGATCTTTGACCTAACGGTGTTATTACACCCCAAATAGCTTAAAATCCATAGATTTACGTGTAGTATAACAAAAACTTCATTTGGACGCTATTAAACAAAATTTTATGGATTTTAAGCTGTTAGGTGTATTCTTAAGTGGAATTGAGCCCGAGTTATGGCGTTTGGTTTTCCAGGAAAAAAATGTTAAATATTTGTTTAATCAATTTAGTTCATGTCTTTGACATTTGATACTGCTACAAGGAAAAATACGAAGGAAGATCCCAGAATGATGGCGTTTTTCGACGCTTTGGTTCAAAGGGATATAAACGGTCTATCTGATGAGAGTGAGGATTGCACTCGTGAGACTTCTTACACAAATCTTATTTTTAGTCCTATGCATTCGTCATCGTCGTCGTCGTCGTCTGATTCCTCAAATGAGGGTAATTATTATAGTTGTCGAAATTATAAATTCTTCAATTGTGATAATGTTTTTACCTCTGAACCGTGAAATATAAATTTTCTTTACCATTCCAGATGAAGAAGCGTCAAACCAAAACTCAAATTCTCCAGCAAATTCGACTCTATCTCCAAGAACTAGTGCTGACAGTAGTCAAAATCAAAGTGTTGTAAGTGTTAATCGTGAAAGTGATACTGTGTCTGTGAATGGTCAGAACGTTCAAAACGAAGCTGAGAGACCTGTAGTTAGTGGAGCATCGTGGATTCTTACTGCAGTACACTCCGGTAGGCCAAGTGCATCCGTAAGTCAAACAATTATGGAGACGAATCCCTTTCCTGGTCATGGCAGTTCCTCCGCAACCGAATCAGAAGACTCAAAGAATTTAAGTGGTGAAAATGTCTCAACAAGAAAAAGAATAGTTAAACAATCAGAATTAAAAGATAACATGTTGACAAAATTAATTGTTCAGAGAGAAAATCACCTCCGAAGATTAGCACGACTTCGGGTTATGTGGGAGGAAAGACAAAAGAAGAGAAAGGGTCTCTTCAAAAGTAAAATGCAATTTACATCTTCAGATTCCATGTCTTCTAGCCCTCTGAAAATGAAAGCCGCTTTAACGAAAAAAAGCAAAGTTAAACCGCAGTATGTACCATTAAAATCGTTACGAATAAGCCAGACAGAAGAGAGCTCTGATGATAATTCGATGGAAAGCAATTCAAAACTGAAAAAAGGTTCACACGCCTACCGTCGAAAATATTCTTCATCTCCTCCTCCGAAAAAGTTTAAATCTAAGAAGAATCCTGTCAACAGATCAATTCAATTCCATTACGAAGATAAGAAGTTGGAAAATCAAAACCAAAACGCGTGCAATTATTGGAAAACTAAAAGTGCAGTTTGCAATAGTTCAACATTTGATATGCAACAACCTAGCACAAGTGCTAGTAGTGTGAAGAAAAGTAAAACTAGTCCGTCTTCAGATTCATCTTCCAGTTCCAGCACATCTTCAAGTCAGAGTTCAGATTCTAGTTCTTCTGCTAATGACAAACCCATTAAAGGAAGAAAGAGAAAAGTTGACCCGTCAATTTCTAGGAAAAAAAGTGTTTCGAAGGACAGTAGTAGTAATTCTAGTGATAGCAGCAGTACAGAAGAATCTGATAGTTCAGACGCACGCAATGTCAATCTTAAGAAAAATAATTCCGTCTCTTACAAGATGTATCTTTCTGTGCGGCATAAAGAATTGCAAAGACGAAAGAAACGTATCAATAAGATTAAAAAGTTTAACAAAAAGGTAGATGATCTCAATAATAGTAATGTTGATTCGTCATCATCTTCTTCTGTTGGATCGGCAACTTCGTACGAAACGGATTCATGGGAAGAAAAACCCTTTCAAAAAATAGAAAAACAAAAAATTGTCGCACATAGAAAAAAAGAAACGAAATGTGGTAAAAACAAGCAGTCTGTTAAATTGCGGACTCCAACTGTTGTTACAACAGACAGTGGAGTAGAAATAGAAAAATCAGTGATAAATGAAGAACCACAACCTTGTTGTTCCAAAACTGTTTTTAATAGCAGTAATAATAGCAAAGGGAAAAATACTAGTCCTGCAGAAGATGAAGTTACATCTTCCGGTGACGAAAGCGTCGTACCGTTTCGAAAAAGAATTTTGAATCGCAAACGCCAATACAGACAGATGAAAACATTTTCTGACTGAATTTATTCTTTGGACTTGGACTTGACTCATGGTAATCGTTACCTTATTCTAATTAAACTATTTATCCCATCCTTGAATCATAAAGTAGTTAAACTATCTGATTGCCATCACCGTGCATCAGTTTGTCGCTTGTTTTCCTTGTAATTCCAAAATATTTCAACAATTGACTGCTTTTTAATGTGAATGTTATTTTTTACAAACACGTGCACACTCGAGTACTGTTTTTGTTCAGAGTCAAGTAGAATTCCATAGAATGAACTTTCTCCGACCAATAATCAACTAACCTAATTTAGGAATTTGCAGGCAACATGAAATTCGTGTATCATTAGTTCTTCATTCTTTTTTAGAAATAAATGCAGTGTTAAAACTAATGCAAACCACTTTGAGCAGTTTGTTTCTGTTCTGCATAAAGATTGACATTGCATGAAAAGTCGAATTATTAGTATTGGTTAAAGTGTGTAAAAATAGGAATTACCACAGACAACACACAGTACAGCGAAGTGCTGTTTTTACATTGTGGAAAATTGTTACAAAATAATCAAATAAAATGCTAGATTTTAATTAACAATGACAATGCGCATATTGTAATATTTCGTGTTAGTAAGTAGAAGTGGATTTAGTGGATCGTGGATGTATCGAAAATCGAAGCGCATGTGTTAAAAACTTTGTTTTATAAAATAAAACGTAAATTGTGATTATGCTGAAAACAAATCGAGTTATTTTTGTATTTTATAATTATTTGTTTTATTTATCAGGCCAATTCAAAATGAACATTTTTACATAAATGTACCTTTACATGCATAAACATACAATGCATAAAGCATACAATGTATAAACATTTTGATTGTATTACACAGAATGCTAACTAGTTCATGTATTCCCTAAAAAGTACACAAAATTAATCATTGCATAGAACATTGGCTTCATAAAAATATTCATGTATAAATAACTTCATTGTTAGCAACAATTTAAAGGTATACGTAATTAGTATTTTAAAATATGACGAAAGTAAAACTATATTTTTGTTTAAGTGATTATTTAGCCGTAACATAAACATGATTTAAGACATGGCCAAAAATAAAAACCTTAACTAATCTGTATTGTATAAAGTTGGAGTAGTAGTCGTAGCTAACTTAAATTGATGACTATAACATTATGTCCTTATACGTCTTCATCATCCGAAAGCTCAACTATGCCATCTCCCAATTCTCCCTCTTCTTTCAGTTTGTCTAACCCTGTCAGTCGCTCAAGATAATCTGACGACTGGTTTAGAACATCAAGGACAAAATCGAAGCCTCGTTTTTCATATTCAGTCAATATCTGTAAATAATCCAATAATGTTACATCAATTAATGTTACACACAGCTAATTGAGATCACAATTTAAATATAAGATTCGTCAATGACTTACAGCGCTGGAGCAAGCAGTGCATTTGTCGAAAGCTTGGAAACTTGGCATGATAACTTGTCCCGTACTCAAATATCCTCTGATACTATGAGGAATCAATCCAAGTGGACTAGTGGGATCCATTACTGTTGAATCAGCCCCAGCTTGAGACCTGCAAGACAATTTGTTAAATTGCATTATTGTATTTCTATCCCTAATCTCTTTCTTGGCTTTAAATAACATTTACTATATCATACTTGAGCGGATGATGAAGTAGTGCAGCCAACATTTCGACAGCCAGAGCTCCAGCAATCATAGAAACACCCGGTCTTGTAACTGTACACTGCTGATCCAATGTTCTATCCCTTGTAGACTGAAAAATCAATGACAGGCCCATGTATACATCTTTTTAGAAAAACCGAATGTAAAATACATTCAATTAAGTTAGAAATCGAAGTTAGAAATATTATATAAAACTAACATCACCAGGTGCAACAACGTCAGTACAATAGTAGCACCCCAACATCAATTTGTCAACATCAGATTCAACGGCCTTGTCAACTGGCACACCATGACGCATTACCAAATAGCTATCAAACCCTAAGGCTGCGTTAATGACGATCTATAATAATTAAACCAAAAACATAATCTAATGATTAATTCAATATTCAAGTAGTGAAACAGTAAATTGTGTGACTAGTTAAGGTGGTTGACAGAAAGGTCACCTTTTTAGTAACAGCACCAAGAAGTGTTGGAAGCCAGCGACTCTCCCTTGTGTCCATGAGAAGAAAAATCACATCACTTTTTTGTACTTCTTTTACAAGAATCTCGTAATCTTTTCTCACTTGATCCACTGTAGATCCAGAAACAGGATGACCAGGCATTGGAATCATTATCTATTTATTTCAACAGGCAATTTAAATTTTTTCGTTTTAAATTAGTAAAACTGACTTAGGTTTGTAAAGGTTATAACCATAATGTATCAGGTAATGATTAAATAAAACAAACCTGTTCATGGTGAGCATTTATTCCGGGGAATATTTTTCGTAAACTGTCTGCAGCGGCTTTTGCTTTGCCTTTTCCTCCACTCAAGCAATCTTCGAAGTTATACAGCGATTGTCTCACAGGATTTGAGTATGATACATTTCCATTGTCCACAAACGTAATGTGACGAACTCCCCAACCCTATACCAAAATAAATACATTAATTGTTGTTCGCAATTTCGGAAGTATTTTCAACTGTAAAAGAAACCTCGCTAAATGTTTAATAATTACAAAATCGAAATGAAAGCTTACCAGTAAACCTCTTGCAACATTAGATCCTAAAGTTCCAGCTCCGAGAATTAAAACCTTCGTGTCATGCATCATATTAAGATCAAAGTCTGGGAATAGTCTCCACTTCATCAGTTTTAAGTTGAAATCAACAGAAGATTCAGCTAGTCTGTTAGAAACGTAAAAGACAACGCATTAATCTAACAATACAGCCACAAATCAATATTATTGATATCATTAGGTTAATTTAATTAAGGTAAACCAGCGTACTTTTCAGGGTCTAAAGATGATTTTAAGTCGACTTGTCGAGGACCAAACTTTCCCTAATAATAGAAAAAAAGAAAAAATTTGAAATACACGAAAACGTGTGCTTAACAAAATACCACACTAACCGTATCATTTTTTTCCCATCCCACGAATTTTGGATTATCCATGAAGTCTGGTTCGTACTGTTAAAACGTTATAAAAACGGAATGATTATTCAAAAGCAAAATACACTGCTGTTGTTGGCTTATCTTACTTAAATTAATAAGTCTTTACGTTTCCAGTATTGCAAATCTACCTCCACTTTAATATTGAAGATGCAGCATCTTTCTGTTAAAGAGGTTTTTCGAGGACGGTACGAAAATATTTTCAATGTTGAACCGCTTTGAAGTTTCCTACAGTGCAAAGACAGAAAAATGATCTCGTTTATCTTCGAAATTCGAAATGATATAGTAAAATAAATGGTATGTTGAGAAAAACATGAGTTACCATTTCAAAACAATAAATGCTACGTAGTTACGAAGATTCCACCCTGGATGTTGGTCGATTGAAGAAGGATCCACAAATCCAAAATATGTATTATTTAAATCAGTAGTTGAACTTTGAGAAAGACTTTTTATAGTAGCTTTGCCTTCTAATTCTTCTGATGTTTCATACAGAAAGTATCCATCATTCAGTACAGATTGAGAATTATTCAACAAGTTTTCCATCATCTCCAGATCTTTGAATTCTTCTTTTAATGATTTGCATCCAGCGTTGTATATGTTTAAATTACTGACAGCAGGAAACCCAAACCAATACAAGAAACGATACTTCTTCAAATCCTGCAAATTTCATAATCAAAAATAAACTGAACTTCGAATTTTATTATTTTTATTATAATAATTTAGCTTAACCAGTTTTAAATTTAAAAGAATACTTCACAACTTACAGCAAACGTAAGCAAAAAGAAAGACGACAACACGTTGGGATTATCTGCTATATTCTTCAATCCCTCTGGAGTAAAAAGCTGTTGCAGTGCTTTCTGACCGTTTAATCTCATGCATTCATTTTTGTCATAGTCTTTGTACTGTTCGGCTGTGTTGGTATTTATTAGCAACCCAGGCACTTTAATCATCTTATGATACGCTTTTGATTCTCTGAAAGATAAAAAGACATCATTTGAATCAGACAACGATACTGAAAATGTTATGAAGAATAAAATAAAATAAATGAGCTTGTACTTTTATTATTGCATTACATAAAATCGTATTACAACATTCATTGTTATTTTTAAAAAATGAATTGCATTTTTTACCCATCAAAACTGGAATGATCAACGCTGAAAAAAGGATTGCAATTTGGAATTTCATTGGCACCGTAGTTCCCATAAATGGGCAAAGGCTCTTCATTTAATCCTAACACATCTAACTTCAACTGCGAAAATTTACTCCAAAATGTAGACGATATTTGGGAAGAAAACGGAGCAAAAACAATTTTTTCAGTTGCAGCTTTTTCCTCCATCATGCACTTAAAATATGTCACTATTTCACTGAAATATTTCAAAACAGTTTTCAATGAATAAAAATGTTGTTCTCGCTGTCAATCCGCCTACTGTCTAATTTAAAACTGCCGCTACTTCCAATGTTTATTATTACGTGCAAATACGTGTATTAGCAAAGACGCAAAATTTAGTTTATCTAGCCAATTTGCAGTTTCATGCAGGATGGCGTTTTGCAAACATGAAATTGTGAATGCAACTATGCAAAAAGGTGAAAATAATTGCGATCAGATTGTGATTTACGTGTTCCTATTTAAATATTTAATGAATTAAAATCTAACTAATACATAGCATGATACATTTTGATAACTTAAAGTAGAACGTTCGTGTAAACTAACAATAATGACTTATATAGCAAATTCTATCAATGATTCAATTGAAATAATTTTAATTTTAGTCACTTCTTTTTATGTAAAGTAAACATTTAACTTGTAACTTGTAAGGCTCTAAATTAATCGGGATATCTGTATTCTCAAATTGAAATTTAAAAACGGTCGTGTTAAGCTGTGGATGACACTGCTAATTTCTTAAGATGGTCCATAAACACTTGAAGACTGACATCATCAGTCAAAACTGGAGCACCGCCCTCCTAAGTAATGAAAAGTCAAGTTAGATATCATCGGGTAATTATTAAGATGACGGATACTAAAAGCACATTGACAGAAATCAAGATTAACGAGTAGTGCTACGCTTTTGACGATCGTACTTGTCAAGAGTGAGGATGCAACAAAAAACTTAAGCATAAAGCTTAAGACATGGTACGTACACGTGAAATGACAAGTAAATGAAAGTCTGACCCTTCACCGAAACAATATGAAAAATAAGCAACATAATAAGTCCCTTTAAACCAAAAAAACCCATAATTGAAATTATATACCCCTCCAAAGTTGCTACTCGGCATCGGCATCGACTATAAATTAAACATTTTCATTAAATAAAATGATTTCTATTTTAGAATAATAAATAAATTCACTTACCCCTGCTCCATAGGCATACATGTTGTTATGAGTTTGTGACGGATTAACTTTAGATAACAGAAAACGGGCCTAAAGAACCATTCAATCAGTTAGCATACAGTTTTATATAATCATCATCAATTAATAATAAAAATGGCAATTATATACTTAAATACAGTACCTGTGACCCGCCTTGCTCTGTGTCTATATATCTGGGTACTGGGAATCGGTTTTGTAGAATTTCTTGAGCGTCTGTCACAGGTGCCTCTAACAATTGCCGGAAGTTCTCATATTCGGGCATATTATGGTATCCCGCAGCACGCCATGCAGCTATAGTCTACAATTTTCAAGATTTTCAACAATTATTTGTTAATCAAATGACAAAAAATACTCAAATGTCACTAATAAACCGAATTTTCTAATAAAATCCTACCTCTCCGTGAAAAATGAGAATTTGAAAGAAAGTGTCCATGAGTAGAATCCTATCGGCTTGTATACTTGAAGTATCAAGAAGAACAGGTTCCGGAGGGCCATTAAAACTGTAGCTGTACAATACAGGTTGTACCATTATAAGTGATTGTGCTAAATCTTCACGATTCAACATATGTCTGCAAACCAAGTCACAAAATTCATTATAAAAATTGTCAAAACATCTACATAGATTCATTTATACAATATATGTACAATTTTGAAATATTGACCTATAGAAACTTGTTTCGTCCGGTGAATTGTTGAAAACTTGTAAAAACTGTGACCGTCTCAGATGAAACATAAACTGTGGATATAATGTAAAGTTGTCTTGAAGTTGAAAACTACTAGGATCGTCCTTGTTGTATTGCCCGACCTTCTGACAGAGTCTAATCAACATTCGGTCTACCCATCTCAAAACATCTGAACCATCATCACTTTCAGCCCTGAACACGGCTAATCTTGCCATTATCACCGCAGACGCCTCTTGGTCAAAGCCGACAGATATGTGATATGGATTAGCAGTCGCGTCAGCCCAACTGAAAAAAATCAATGACAAGTTTGTTTAGTATTACAAACAGGCATGCTCATGCTCCTCCAAAATTGGAGGAGCCAGGAGGGGGTCAAGTGCCACTGGCTCGGAGGGGGTCAAAATACAGTCACTAAAATATGATGAGAACATACAATTGTGTAGTTACTATTAGTCTACATTTTAGATGCTCAAAAAAGACAAGCATTTAGTAAGTGGGTGCAAAAGTGTATATTACACATATTATGTCCTAAAATATTGCAGGGCATTTAACTTCACAAAAACTTTTACACGTTTTCGCATAAAAAACAACCGATTTTAAGGGATGTAACAATCTTAATAAAACGTCATCGGACACTTTCGCGCGTAGCGCGAAAAAAAATTAGCGGAATTTTGACTAAAATGAATTAAAAATATACTTAATTCGTGCATAGTTTAATGAAACGGCAATGAACAATTTCGCGCGTAACGCGAAAAAATTTGCTGAATTTTGACTAAAATCAATTAAAAATCAACTGAATTCGGGCATAATTTTACTGAAATTGCAAAGAACAATTTCGCGCGTAGCGCGAAGAAATTTTAGACATTTTAATATAAATTTTGGTGGAAATGGAGTAAACATGAACTTAACTTTTACAAAACAAAACGCCACAAAAACGAATTCAATCAGTGCTTTTTAGTGACGTTATAATTTTTTGCAAATAAAAAATGATTTTTATTTCCATAATAGCTAATAGCCCATGTAAACTACGCGTTCTTTTCCGAATATTTTCGTTTGAAAGCTAAGGCTGGCTAAGGCTGGCCAAAACCAAGACTCAGGCTGGCTAAGGCTATAATACGGCTGGCTAAACCTAAGGCTATGGCTAGCTAAGACTGGCTAAACCTAAGACTAGCTATGGCTAGCTAAAGCTAAGGTTATGACTAGCTAAGGCTAGCTAAAGCTAAGGCTATGGCTAGCTAAAGCTACGGCTATGACTGGCTAAGGCTAGCTAAAGCTACGGCTATGACTGGCTAAGGCTAGCTAAAGCTAAGGCTATGACTGGCTAAGGCTAGCTAAAGCTACGGCTATGACTGGCTAAGGTTAGCTAAAGTTAAGGCTATGACTGGCTAAGGCTAGCTAAAGCTAAGGCTATGACTGGCTAAGGCTAGCTAAAGCTAAGGCTATGACTAGCTAAGGCTGCTAAGGCTAGCTAAGGCTATGACTGGCTAAGGCTAGCTAAAGCTAAGGCTAAGGCCAGCTAAGGCTATGACTGGCTAAGGCTAGCTAAAGCTAAGGCTAAGGCCAGCTAAGGCTATGGCTAAAGCTATGGCCAGCTAAGGCTGGCTAATGCTAAGGCTAGGTAAAGCTAAGACTATAGCTAATCGAAATCTGGCTAAAGCGAAATTGATGTGGGTCTGGCGACCCGCATCAATTTCGCTTAGGGGGTATGGCCTTCTCTGATGGCCAGGGGGGGGTCAGCTAGGCCTAGCTAGACCTATGAGCATGCCTGATTACAAAGTTAAAAATAAAACATGCAAGTTTGTATAAACTGGGGTAAATAAATATGACTCACTTTCTAGCAATTGTAGTCACTCTGATACGTTTCTCTCCCTTTGAGTGTTGATACTGAGTAATAAACTGAATACAACCTCTTCCTCCTTGCGGAATCGGAGTTCCATGTGGATTTACAATTTCAAAAAATAAAGCTGTCGTAGTTGCAGGCATTAATGTACAAAACTTCCATTGACACGTGCCACCCAATCCCATTTCAGTGTCGGCAACACAACCACTTTTCATGCCCAGTCCAACGCATGGACCAATCGCACCGCTGACTTTTAGTTCACGACTTGTTTTCACCTCCAATGTTGCATTAAAGGCCATTTTCAGTTCGGATTTGCTAGTTCGGGAAAATACTCGATGGAAAGTTTGTTTGAACAAACTACTGTTGAAAGAGTCTCCCATCATCATATGTCCACTGGAAATAAGAGGTTGTAAAAGTAAACGTAAATTATATTCATTCACTCATTCTTGATTCATTAAAATTGTCAATATGAACATGTATTTTATGAAGAGAAAAACTTACCCTGTTGAATTAGGGCAGAATTTCATCTCGGCTAAACCAGTCTGATCTAAAGCACAAGAGTAAATGTCGACAGCATGACCATTAGCTGCTGCTCTTACAGCAAGTGCTTCGTAATGCTTAATAGCCTTCTTCATGTATTTGGCATTATCTTTCTCGATGTCGTGATGCGATCTTATAGGATGCTTCAAGTCATCGTTAAGAACTTGACCTGGCCCTTGAGAACAGGGACCGCCTTGGAAGAGCATGATTCTACCTCCGGCTCCAGGATAACAGCACTGTATTAAAAAAACAATTTGTCTTACACCTATATATACGAATTAATAAACGCTTTCATAAAAAGTTTGTATTTCTTACCTCTAAAATTCCAACAGCAATCGACAAGGCCACTCCAGTCGATCTTAACGCTCGTTTTCCTTGTGGTATGTTCCAAGGGTCCCTTTGCAACTCGCCTAACATGTCATTAATGGACATGTCACACACTGAGAGTGGTTGGAGAAACCTTCATTAAAATAGATACATTATTCTATAAGTATGACTTTCAAATGCCAAAATGTGTTCTATTCTGTATTACAATTCTAATTCACACGTACCTATTAACTGGAGGTTGTGAAACACGTTGCTGTTGTGGGTGTTGTCCAGGCATTGCAGGCATTTGTGGAACTTGATTAGCAGGTCCAACTCCCGGGTGTTGTCCAGCATATCTTGTTAATCCTAACATTTCTTGCAATTGTTTTGCAGTAACATCCTTAGTGCCCCTAAATACGTAGCTTTTGCTGAGCCCATCGCATCCAAGTTCATGAACAGCAACCATTTTTCCGAAAGTTATGAGTCCAACTAATGCATTCCGTGGAAGCAAACTAAGACTGAGTTGAAGTGACTCTTTTAATGGTGCCAATTCATCGTCATCCATACAAGTATCGACAACGTAAAGAAAAATTGGCGGTGGAACCTGTTTGCAGAAAATTAATATACATAATAATTATTCCCCGAAGAACTTAAAATCTGTACTGCTTTGTAAAATATTATTAACGTAAAAAATCTACCTGCTCTCTTGTGAGGGTGTACTCGATGGTAGAAAACTGAGGAATCAGCTCAGCTGGTTGACACTGTTCAGTCATAGCTCCATATTGGGGTGGAAATGGGTTTCGTTGAAAACAAAAATTGCAAACCCAAAACTTGGCTCTGTAATCGACCTGGCATAAGGGATTCAGTATAGCACGACAGTTGTTCCGAGTACAAACCACGGGATCATAATGAATCGGTGGAAGATCTGTATAAAACACAAACAGATTATAAGTTGTAACTAAATTCTTGGAGTTTGTTTTATTATCCATTGCATGTAAAATGTGTAAAGTATTCAATTACCATTTCTCTCCTTAATGGGTGTGAAAAGACAGGCTAGAGGTACAACCAGCCTCGTAGCCTCCAGTTTCGATGACGGCCAAACATTCCAACTTAATCGGACCCCATCGCGTTCCTCTTGCTGCTGGATGAATTCCCCGTAGGTAGCCATCACTAATGTAAATGATAAACATAATTGTTAGTGTTGGGCACGGGATTTAGATTATTTACTACTAACATTTTGGCCAGCTGTTTAATTTGATGAAATGACCAAAGAAATTATTGTATTAAATTCATTTTCATTTATGCGTTGTTTTTAAAATAGTTCTATTAGTTTAAGTTCAAAGCTTATGGTTTGCCGAATATAAAAAAGCTTGCTCAAATAACTACAATAATTAATTCCCTTCAAACTGAAAATATCTAATCTTGATGACCGTAATGATTATTAATCTCCAAAAATTGTTAATTCTGCTGATATCATTAAAAATATTCAACTTCCTGTTGACTGTTTGCGTAATAAAAATATTGAAGTGAAGCATAAATTCTAAACATAGTTTTGTTGGTACCGACCGAACCGACCGGTCTACAAATGTTAAATATTTTGTCACTCGCTCACAAATTACTAAAAATACTGTCGTAATATTCGTAAACAATAAAATTTCACATATGTATTCTCTCAAAGTAAAACAAACTGATTAACGAGTGAAAGTTTACCTGGCTAAAGTAGTTTTGCTGGAATTTTCGATTTAATACCAAACTGTTATTTTCCCGTCCACCGGAAATGGCACTAGATTTTGTAACTGTACTATTCTAATATTTAATTTAAAAAAGAAAGGGTACAATAACTGTTTGAAGTCCAGCGACTTTAGCCAGCTTGCAGCTGATGTACTAATCAGGGAACACTGAAAAGTTTCGAAATGCCAATCTCTCCACTTCACTCTTCAGCTGAAGTCTGACTGAACTTCTCATTGACAACGTGTAACTTTTCTGACGTCACACTCACCATACACGTCTTTTACACTCTACGCCGTCTACGCTCCATCCAATCAACAAAACAAACTCAGCCTTCCCTTTTCTATAGAGCTATGCATGCAGCTTAAAACTGTTCTATTGCAATCTGCCTTTAGTTTAGCTGTAACTTTCGTATACACACTTTTATGTACATAACAGTCTATTCTATTTTATGTCAGCTCTCTGTGTATACATGCACGTAGGTAGTTTTCTGTGAAACAACTTTGTTCACTCACATAACCATATTTAACACATAATATTTTGTGTCTATGATTTTCATGACCTTACAATTAGTAAAGTGTGTGGTACAATTAAATGCGTTATAGTATCGATTTTTACATTTATAATTTAATTACATTTAATGATAACATATTATCTATATTATTTGCTGTTTTTTCGGTGTTGAGCTCGTTACTTTTATAATTAGGTAAATTTTTGTGTTACTTACCTGTTACGCTTTTGCTATATTATATATAGTTGTCGATTCATATAGTGTTGTCTTCACATAACTATATAACACATAATATTTTGTGTCTATGATTTTCATGACCTTAGTAAAGTGTGTGGTGTAGACAATTAAATGCGCTATAATGTTTAGGTTAGATTTTTACATTTATAATTTAATCACATTTAAGGATAACATATTATCTATATTATTTGCTGTTTTTTCGGTTGTTGAGCTCGTTACTTTTATAATTAGGTAAATTTTTGTGTTACTTACCTGTTACGCTTTTGCTATATTATATATAGTTGTCGATTC
>JABASD010001605.1:0-37355 GCA_019776165.1 Pogonognathellus flavescens
AATATTATTTCGATGTTATTCAATGTATTAAATTCAAATCTTCCTATTTGCAACCTGTTTGCAACTACCATAACTGCTATGACTACTTTAAAGCAGTTCTCTCTCTAGCTCTACGATCTACGAACATCAAATAATGGTATATTTTTTCACCATTTTGATTAAACTAAAGTACAAGTACAACTATTTCGCATGAATCATAGCAAATCGAAAAAAGAAACACCCACTATTTGTAAAGCACTTTCTTGAGTTTCCTAAAATAATCTTCTGTTCTGATATAAAATGGAACCGAAAAAGAAACCCAAATCTCGTCTAAGTACGTAAACTAAATAATAAACATATTAAATAAAGATAGTATAGGTAATTGTATGAATGAGACACAGTTGATTTTTCCTAATAATTTATACTGTACTTTCAAAAACATAGGAACATTTAAAAGATGGATAAGAAAACGCTGGAGAAGACACGGGGTAATTTCTTCGGAAGATGTGAGGAAACATACATCCATCCGGAACAGACGCTTGCCTTTTCCAATTAAATGGGATATGTGGAGAGCTGTTTACTGTGATACAAAATTCGGAAATCACAAAGCATTTAAGAGAGATTATTTTTACCTAGCTTTGTCTATGTGTATTGGTAATTAATTATTCTTGCATGCTTTTCAATTTATAAAGCCCATGTATATAATATAGACCAGGCTAATGTTGTAAAAGTGTAAATGAAGGCAAATATTTTCTGTTCAGCTCAAGGGAGTTATTTTGAAATTCCAACATTGATGATAAATTACGGAGGATTTGCTTTTCTAATTGTCCTCTTGATTACGTACTTGGCATTTGGCTACCCTATACTCTTAATGGAAACAATGATTGGACAATATTCAGGAAGGAAACCGTTTCAACTGCTACGATTTATGTGTCCGGGTTTGAGTGGTTAGTATTTGCAATTAATATCACGTTTTCTCGTAATGGAGTTTAATGAGTTGTATTAATAAATAACGTTGTAAATAAACCACAATAATATTTTTTAGGGTTAAGTATAGCTTGGTATATGCGCACATTTGCTCTTGCAGTGTATGCTCAAGCCACGTTTATGTACGCTGTGTATTTTGCATGGGATTCATTTTTTTGTCGTCCTGAAGATAGTGTTATAAGTAAGTAAATTAAATTCTAATGTCTATATAGATCTGTGTCATATTTGTCAATTTAAAAAAAATCATAATATTTCTCTTTACTTTAGTCAAATTGGTACTTTCTCTTGAGAAGCAACAACCTGAGTACAGTTTCTTCGGAGAGTACTACGATGCTACTTTAATTGATGATTTTGGATGGTGGGCAGCATCTTTTTTAATCAGTAGCGTTGTAGGTTTTTAATCTTCTTAAAACAAGTCTTTTTATTCTTTATAATTCAGAATTAACTATCATACTGTTTAATTTGTTTTTAGCTTCTTTTAACGTTGAAACTAAAAACGGTTGGATGGGTATTTACACAAATACTGAATATATTTTATCTTGGATTGGCTGGATACTTTTCAGTAGCCCTCATTCGCACTGGAGTTGGAAAATTGACTTCATCTATCACTTATTTACCGTTTCACATAATATTTAAAACAGACTGGTCTTACTTATACTCAGGAATGGCTTGGATTCGTGCTTTGTACTACGTAATAAGGAGTTTAGGTTTGGGAACTCTAATTCATCCTTACCTCGGATCTAAATCCTTCTTTCATTATCATTCAAACAGGTCTAACATTTAAACTCACTAAAATTCCAACTTCAAGGTAGTTAATTAAAATCGGTCGAAATTTTTAGGGATGTGTTTTGGATTATTGTGTGCACAATTATCTGGAATTTTACAATGATGGGCGGTTCTTTACTGTGGCTTGGTTATGTTACCGTAAATCCCTATCAGATACGTTTAGCTATGAAAAGGCTCAATGGAATTTATGGAATGCTTGTAGTATTTTTTCTAAAACATCTTCAAGCAGAAATGTCAAATCAAGTAGAACCCGACATTTTATTTTTTAATGGTTGCTTCATTGCTATCAATGGCTTACTGAGTTAATATTTTACTTTTATGCCATCATTTTATAAAATTACTTCCGGGAAATATTGCTTAAGAATGTTTATTATTTGTTTTATTGGATTATTTATAGGTTTGGCAACACTTGGTGTGTACTTGTTTATACTGATTGATTGTACATACACGCGAAACGGATATTTCATGCAGAAAGTTTCAATTATGGCTGTATTCTTGCTCATTTGGTGTTTTGTTTCGCCATCAGTTATTCTCTCCAAGGTATTCAGTCCACAATAAGTAATTCGATTTAGCCTGAATATAGTGTGAAAGCAAAAGGGAAATTATCTGTGCATTTTTACTTTGTAGAATGGACTTCGGCACATAATCTACATGGATTTTTACATTAATCATGCATTCAGTGTGCTTTTCATCATCACTTGTTTTTTATTCGCGATGCTGTACGGAGTGAATATTTCCAAGTTTATGTTTGATATTGTCAACATGATTCATTACAAAGGACTGAAAATTTACAGATTGAATATTCACTTCATGAATTATATACGGGCAACAGGAATATTATTTTTTATTGTAAGAAGCATTTTTACTTCAGGTCTATAACAATAATGCAAATTAGCTGCTTATAATTTATTTGCATTTTAATTGTTTTTCATAATAGGTGGCAACAATTATAACAATTTTTGATCGTCCTTACCCGAATGACGGGAATACAATTTGGAATTCTCAGCCATCAGTTATGATCGTAGGAATTATCATTACAGCCCTCCCTTTAGTGCCTGTGACAATATTTGCATTATACTACATGTTTAAATACAAGGTTAATATTATAATTCTTGAAATTCTATTGTAGATTTGAAAATTAATTCCCTCATTTGCATAAACTCATCCTCTAAAGTATTAAGTTACACCTGTCGTAGATACGCCCTTGCTGCATAGTACAGCATCGGCATTTGTAAGCACTTTTAGACACTTTAGTATTACTTCTTACATAAAATAATTGACTTCTTATAATTTAGAGACTTGGCGTATTGAAAGCTTTCCGTCCTCACCGAGATTTCTTCAAAAATAAGCATCATCTTCAAGCCTGCTATCCTTTTCAACATCACACTCAGACGCAAAATGTAGATTTTAGAGCAGCAGACATTTCTTCTGATGAAGATTCCTGTTCAGATAGCGATGATTAATGACAATTTGTACTAATTTTGGATAATAAAATACGTATAATATTTTTAGTAAAGATGTTTCCAAGTTTTTGAAAAATGGTTACTATAAATAATTACTTGCTTTGTAAATTACAATGCTTGTTGTAAGAAAAAACCTAATTTTTCCATGAAAGTAAAAACTGTGTACAATAAAAATCGGATAGGGTATGGACTTATTAAACCATGCATCCAACAATATAAACCTGGAAATAATACGAATCGGTTTTTACAAGGGCATATTTTATTACTTGTCTAAAACGTCCAAAACTATAATAAGATCCAAAATAAAAAATATTTCATCGATAACTTATAGGTTAATTACAAGACAGTTGCTTCCAGTTTATTTTTTATCATTTCAACAAATCATTGGCGTAAAATTGTATAGGTATAAACAAATCTTAATCCAGGGCGAAATTGATGAATTCAAAATTAGTATTCCCAGTAATTCTTGTTTCTTGTTAGTTATTTATATCATCTTAAAAATTTTAACTGCATTCTGAACTCGGCTCACAGATAAATCTGTTTTTCGCATTGCACCAGTCATCTTCCCAAAGATTTTCTTTGTGAATGCAAAGACAATGCTGATCGTCATTTTTTGGAGGTTTGTATTCTAATTTTGGCATTCCTTTGCCCCATTGAGTCCATGAGAATGTTGGAATTACTCCTGAAGGCGCTTCTTCAGGATTTCCTAATTCTTCCCCTGTGCTCATCCACATCCAATTTCCATGGTCTCCCATGTCCGTGCCACTAGTCCAATATTGCTCTACGTCTTTGCACATACAAATGATTTATTCATATTAATGACCTTTCCCGTGTGTTCCATTCGATTCAACTACTAAATTCGTGATTGCCAATTACAGTACGAGGATTTACCTTTAAGAGATTCTATTAATTTGTTCTCCTCTTGGGTTTCAATGGACCATAATTGCATTCCTAGATTTTTGCAGTAAGCATACGCTGAATTCCAAGGAAGCTAAACAAAGACCAATATACAACAGAGTGCTGCGGCTTACCATTGAAATGATTTTGGATTGCCATTATTAATGGATGCCTCAGTATTTTGCATACCAAAATCGTTTCAATGGTAAGTCGCATCCTACTGTATAAGTGAAACCACAGCAAAAGAAAAAATCTACCATAAACTATTATAATTGGTGTGCTTAAATATACAAACACTATTTTCTGGAATTTGAGACGGTTCATAAACTAATTCGAAACCTTTAGTGATTGTTTACTGACAAAATATTGTATTTTATTGTTTTCTGCGATAGTTCCCTCTTTAAATTTGTCTGTAGAATTGCCAATGTCACCAATAGCTCGACCTGCAAAAATTGTGTATATAAAATGTTCTCAAATGAGTGCTAATATGCCTTTGTACGTACAATAAAAAAACTCACTAGTATAAATAAGTATTTTATTTTATGACTTGTGTTGATAAAATTGAAAATGTGAGTGTAATATTAACCAGTAAAATAATTCTGCAAGAACGTTTACTACCTTTAGCTTTTGCTTCCTCTACCACAGCCTCTCCAGTGAGATCTTCCGCTCCACAGTAAACTCGTTCTTCACAAATGAACAGGAATTTCTTTTCGCAAACCTCCAAACGTAAGTGAAGTGTCCGGTTGTCAAAAACAGTTTGTATGCAATGACCAGCTCCCAGGAAATTCTTAAGGTTTCCTTCAAGACCCACAATATCTACCGACTTTCCTGCAGCTGACCATACAAATCTTAATTCTGCATGCAAGTCTGTGCCCGATGTCCAGTAGAAATTTGTATCTGAGAAAAAGCCGATGCTTTAGTCCTTTCTAAGGCTGTATTCTTTTGTATTGCATTTTCTCAATATTTCCATATTTTCTCAATATTTCTCTGCAGGTACCACCATAAATATTTAGTTAACAGTATACCCCATACCTTTATTAGATCTAAGTAGATCTTCTATAACTTCCTTCTCATTGGCATCATCAAGAGAAAGCAAACGGAAATTATTTTCATGACATTCCAAAAGTGCGTCCTTAAAAGATCTCTGTCCAAATTTTAAAAAGACCATTACTTATTCGAAAAATTAGAAATAATAATACAACCAGTTCGAGCAAGGGCGTATCTAAAATTGAAATCTGGAAAGGGCATCGGTGATCTGGGGAGCCAGAGAATACAAAAAGGTTTATTTATTTGCTGCCTTTGGCAGGAAATAACTCTTTTTGTCGAAAACTGGAGAGGCACGTGTCCCAAATGCCCTAATGTAGATACGCCCTTGAGATTCAGAATTTCTTTCTGCTTGTAGATTTTGTAACTCGCGAATTCTGTGTTTACAATTCTACACAAACCGAGTGGTGCAAACATTTACATTGCAATTGAGAATACTAAAAATGTTAACACATAATTATAACACTTGCCAACTTGCCTCTACATTGCTACGCAAGTATTTAGATTTTGGAAATGGAGTCAACACAACTTCGCTCGCTCCATGTGCAAATTGTAAGTAATCTGAAAATAAACATACATGGACAGGCAATAAAAAAAGTCTGCATACTCCTGACTACTTCTCTTATACTGCACATTTACAGGCAAATCCTTTCCTTAAAACTATATATGAATAAGTAAAATTATACAAGCTACATATACATATAGCTGGTATAAAGGTATTAATGCTCCTAATATATATTCAACATGCCTTCTTATATTACTGTTTATTTTAACAGACATTTTAAAAAAAAAATCTTACAGTTTGTTGATAATTTTGCAAATTCATAAAAAGTTACAATACCTGTCCATAGAGAAACGAGCGCAATTATGAATGCAACATTACTACCATAGTAGAACATGGTTAAATTCTACTTCCCAAAGCACGAAGGTGTAGACAAAATTCTGATAAAATATTTACTTATAGTATGTCACCGTCAGAGCAACAGCAGCAGCCCATATTATTGCGTCTCTCTTGTGGGTTTCGCAATGTTATTGCTGTTGCTGTTTACCTAAAATCAGACTATTACTTACATTACAAGGATGGATGAACATGGCTTTAGCTTTAACATGCAAATAGTAACAAGAGGCAGTGCTACAGGAGGAACTTCAATATCCATCAGCGTCAGTTTACTTTTTCGAGTTCACGTATGCACACTGTAATAGTAAGTACCTGGAATATTACTTTTTTATTTACATTTACAAGCTCGAGCTACAACGGTAATGTTATGTTTATGTTTCCGGAAAGTGTTTTTACTTTTACAGCTACTAGTAAAATATGAAAACGTCTGAATAGTTCCGGCATGTACGTCTATGTAATTATAAGAGCAAGCTTTATAAATTCATATATATACACGGCAGAATTTTCTTTTTTTATCTTTTTCTGCAATTGAATATCACAAAGCTTCATGGAATTGTGTACCACACACGTTTCTTTCTAGTATAGGGCTGAATTCATTGGGAATTCAATGAACTTACTCGTTTGCCGCATGGGAAACAATAAAAAGTTATTAAGCACTAACAGAGTGCAAAATGACGGTGTAATGATAACATAAGAAGAGAATTTCTAAGTAAACACGAATTTTTCGGGTAATAAACCTTTCTGAAGTGTTCCGCACAATAAATTCAATTTCATAGCGAATATTTGTGTGTACAATGATTTTGCTGTATATTCCCTATGTATAAGAACAATTCAAACGTTCGGTTTGGCTATATTTTGCATGAATTTTTCATATTATAGCCCTACTTGACGTACATACATTAAGAACCCTATAGGTAGCACCTGTTCTATGATTTTAAGAGTTTTCCAGCACCTATAAGTGATACATAGTCTGGAGTGGTTGAGATTGTGGTCGGTTCAGACTGAGAAGAAATCGGAATAGACTTAGTGTGTAGTCACCGTGAAATCGGGTAGCTATACTCGGAAGATTTTGTTGTAACAAGGTCTGCTACGAAATGTAATGTTGTAAAATGTAACTTGCTCCGAGAAGGAAAGTGAGCAAGTGTAGCAGCATCTCACACTTTGAGTGGATCTGTTTTATTTAACAGTATAGAGAAGGAGAGAGAGAGATGAAAGCTGGTAAAACACAAGGAATGGATTACCCCATGAAAGAATGAAATTAAATAAGTCTCAGAAGGGCTTGTATGATATTGTAAGCAAGCGCGGTAACAAAATCCATCAATTTTATACTTGAAGATTCAATTCCATACTTAAATATTAATTAATTAGTTTCTGGAATCAAAGAAATCGCTTAGATTCTTGTTTTCTTTGCAAAGAAATATATCCTGTGCCTATTTACACGTTTCTAACCAAGTGCAGCAAATCATTTTTATATAAATTATAAATGAACACACCTTGCCTTTACAAATAATAAGTAAAAAACAAATATCTTATATACACCTAGATCTTCCTATCTATATAAAGACACCCAGTGTATACAGAGATAGCTAGAATTTTCTAAAGAATCTTTTCATTGAAATGATTTTTAGATCTTACTTTATATTCAGAAAAGAGACTTCCTCCCTACAATTAAATATTCATAAGCACATTCATACACAAATTGTATTTACATTTTAAAGCACAAGAAGAAGTTTCTAGTTATATATTGTATACTATACGAAGAAATTTTATATGCAAAAATACCACATCTTCTGCGTATCAATCTTTCCACAAAATGTCTTGTAGGAAATTTAATGATTTCAGAAGTCCACCAAGGTAATAAACACACCTTCATTCTTATAGGAACTTTTTTACATTTTGACCTTTTTACTCTTTCAACTTTATTTATATAGCAGGGAGGTATATAAGGAATGCCATAAAATTTGATTTCATGTATCTGTATCGATGTATTTCTATTACACAATATATAAATTTCTATATACATATACCTTATACTATATAGTATGTATGCCCTGTAATAAACATAAAGCTGTATTGGATTTTTTGCAGATTGAAAATATTTCTGCTCGTTTTGTGTTCACCGTTGCTTCCATTGAACACGTCTGCGATTGATTTCGATGACGATGTACACACGTTTAGGCAAATGCCCACCTTACAAGAGCAAATACATTTAGAACGACCACGTAGAAAACCAGTTCAAGAAGATGAGATTGTGAATGGAAAGTTGAGTAAAATCTGGGGTCCCGGAATAAGACCCCAGGACATTGTGCTTCCAGCAAGATACTTCTTTGTTCAGCTGATCGGACCTGATGGTCTCAAGTAAATCATTTCCCTTCTCATCAATCTTACAATTTTATGTATGTATATACACAATGTATAAAATTCTAAAATATTTATACTACTACTACTGTAATTTTTCAGAGTCAGCAGCACAGAGGAGATCCGAGATGATCTTAAGGTTCGCATAGATTGTAACGGAGAGAGACAAGTTTGGACACAGGTTCTTGACAGAAAGGATGGCAGTTTCATTGTGCGCTACAAATCTTTTCAATCTTGCCCTGTAGGATTTCGTATTATTGTCACGTTCCAGTCTAGGCATATTGACAAATCACCATACAAAATAAATGGTATTTACTTCAATGTACACAATCAATATTGACACATGTAAATAAGTGGCAGGATTAAAATACAGATGCGTTTTTAACAGCTCCGGTTCATCCGGATGGATGCTACTGTCCAAGATTCGAAGTTAGCAATTGGATGCAAAGAGCCAAATGTCCCACGGAGTTTCCTCAAATGGACGCTGACTTGGAACCATTTCACTCTGTCGACTTTGATGATGTTCTTCCACAAGTATTGGATAGATTCTATATGCCAGGGGCGCATAGTTTCTGCCATTACGTTATTAAAGATAATCAAGTAATTCATTTTAATTCGAATGCCTCCATGGTTTAATCTGGCCTTGAATTTCATATACATAAAAAATCCCCATATTATGTAATATTGTGGTGATAATTATTTTTAGATATATCGTAAATGCTACGGTCAACATGTGGGATTCCATATATTTCCGGACGCTATTTTAACATCGTTGACACGGAAAATGCATTTCCCAGATGTGGAGTTTATCATGAATCTTGGGGACTGGCCATTGGTGGATGTAAAAAAAGTTAAGCCGTTGCTGCCAATTTTTTCATGGTGTAAATCCAATTCCACCGCTGACATTTTATTACCAACTTACGAGCTAACTGAAGCTTCACTGGAGGGCATGGGAAGGTAATTATACAATGACCACAACTAAAATTAGTAGTAGTAGAAATAATTAAGACATACTTGAGACATTTGGTTGAAATGAATTAATTAGTGTTTACTTGCCTTATTTTAGAGTGTCATTGGATATGATGACTGTTCAATCGAATTCCGATATAAAGTGGGATGATAAAATTCCAAGATTATTTTGGAGGGGAAGAGATTCTCGACAAGAAAGATTGGATTTGATTTTGCTTGGAAGGAAAAATCCTGATCTGTTTAACGTTTCGCTCACAAACTTCTTTTTCTTCAGAGATCAGGAATACAAGTACGGACCCAAGGAGTCACACATATCGTTTTTTAAGTTTTTTGATGTAAGTGTCAAATCTTTAATCTCCAACTTTAAAAGTCATTAAATACTACAATTAATTAATCCTCTAGTTATGCTGATTATCATATTATTACTTATTATTTATCCATGTTGTGTTTTTAATTTAAATAGTACAAGTATCAACTAAATATTGATGGTACTGTTGCTGCTTACCGATTCCCTTTTCTGCTGGGAGGGGATTCTGTTGTATTCAAAGTTGACTCGCCGTACATTGAGCACTTTTATTCGGATCTGAAACCCTGGTTTCATTATATTCCTATTGATTCCAACTTGGGAGATTTGGTGAAGAAAATAAAATGGGCTCAAAATAACGATGCTGAGGCTCAAACAATCGGCCTTAACGGAAGACAATTTGCTCAAGAGCACTTAATGCCAATGGATGTCTTATGCTATCACGCAATGTTGTATAAGGTAAGTCATGCATTCATGCAAAAATTCTTGTGTATAATGCATTACATCATGGGCGTATCTACATTAGGGCAATAAGGGCACGTGCCCCACCCCTTATTTCCAGATTTTCATCCTACATATAGATACGCCACTGTAATACATAGTAATATTTATTTTATTAGGTAATACTTTTGAAACAAGTGTGGTACATTTTTGTTTGATTTTTTCAGAAATGGTCAGGAAAGCTAAAAAATCGTGTTACTGTCAGAGAGGACATGGAATTGGTGCAACAACCGGAATTGGTCAAACCCACAGTATGCGAGTGTTCTCCAAGAAGCCGCTATGAGGCTTGGGATGATAAGGACGAACTCTGAACTGCTGTACTTCCACACAATGGTCTTGTTTGATCTGATTTCCGTCGTCGGTGCTACAATGCACTTTAATATTGCCTGCAATAAAATTGTAACTGTAAGTAGTAATTCATACGCTATGCAATTCGTAAGTGCATGTACCTTGGTACTAACTTAAAAAGTTCTACTTAAGCAATAAGGTTTAAGAGCTGATAAGGTATCTCGTTCTATACCAGTATAGATATGTAAAGTTTTATTAGGTACCTTTTCATTTTCTTCAAGTCTTACATTTTAGTTGCAATTATTGCCGGACAATATTATTTATGATAAAATTGTCCAACGGTTAAGTATATGGTTTCCATTCCATTACCGTTCTTTGTGATATTAGTAAATCATAAATGAAGCAGCCAAATCGTCTCAAAAAGTATTTTCTGACTTGAATTAATAAGTTAAATTTTAATTGCTGTGCAAATTAATTCAACGCTATTGTCTGCAATAATTTCATGCATAACGAAAAGATGAATTTACTTAAACTAATTGTTGAATCGTTACTTAGAAAATCTTTTTGCATTACACATTGCCCTATAGAATATGATATATAGTTGGCAAAAGCTAATTAATGGCAGTTATTTCCATGATCCAAATGATACGTATTAAATATTGTGTAAATACTGTCTTTTTGCATTGATTTTGTTTTTTAATTTGTATTTTAACATTTAATGTGCCAATTGTTACTTAGGTGGATAAAACGAGATTCATGGAACTTAATAAATACCTATATTGTAGTAGGGAAAACTTAATAGAGAAGAAGAAATGACACTTTTAGCGTGTAGCTAGTAGTTTGATAAGAGATTATAGTGTGTCTCTTGGCATTTATGTATGATAGTGCTAACACATTGAAGTGTAAGTGTGTAGTGTCGGTACAAATGGGAATATATAGTGAAAGAAGGAGAGATTTTCTGGAACTAACACACTTTGCTCATGCATTTACTAAGATTTTGCTCACTAATCTTCATCTTGCTCTACTAATGAGGATCTATATGGAAGGAAAGACTTTACGATAGGAAGTTCCTACAAAACAGATAGTGTTATAATGTTTATAGAAATTTACTTAGTGTATAGAATATAAGTTTGTAGTAATCATCGTTTTTGTGGTAGATTTTTAGATATAGTAAATGCGTTTAAAAGACATACACATGTTACCTTAATTCAGATTAATAATATCTGTGCAGTAATGTAAAATATAATTGCGTACTAATTAAAAGTACTAATAATACTCATTTCCAAAGACTATACCTGTATACGTTCTAAACATCAAAAGTTAAAACGTAGTCTTCCATGCATTTTGTAACTGATTTATGTAATAACTGTTCTTAAGAAATTATTGTTAAATTATTATATACAAGTGTAACTGTTATTGATATTAGTGATGTTTTAGTAGTAATACTTTTAAAGTTAATCATTAATAGTAAAATGTAAAGAACTCCTACTATAAAAGCCTTTACTAAAATGTTTCACTAATTGTGCCCGACTTGTGCCATTGTTATCAATTGTAATACTAATGATATACTACATTTATATAGAAGTCATGTGCATCCGATCCAAAAATGGACTGTTAAAATTCTTAGCTATAAAGACAAAAGATGAAACGATACGTTTAGTCGGTAGAATGAGATTTTTAGTGGGTAGTGTCTGCGTACTGGGTACGAATGAATAAATGATATGGGATTTGCAATAATCACATACATGCATGATGTATATATCAATTTGCATGCCATGAATAAAATAAAATAATGAAATAAAGGCAATATAAAACTAATTTAATCTTGCAATTGTGTCAAATTATTTTCATGATGGAATCGTACATAACCTGGACCGCCTTTAAAAATTAATTTACCCCATATCCGAGGAATGCTCTTTTTTGTGCACATATAGATTCAATAAACTTCCTTTGCAATTCCTCAAACACTAAAAGACCATTTACATCCCTAAATGAAAGTGGATTATGCCCTTTGAGCCCTTCCTTCATGCGTTTATGATAAACTTCAGTTTAATGTTAATAAATGGATTGTTCATAATGTATGAAATATACAAGAAGTAAAATACTTCGATTGGAAACTCTTTTTTAATATAAATAAACATTATAGGAATAATAATTTCACTTTATTATATGTGTGTAAAATAACTATGCACAATAATTCATTAAACTTCCTTCGCTTACAAAAAGCTATTAAATTTGTGCTCATGAATATTGGAAATTATATTTGCTTTATATTTAGTAAACCGCAGTTAATTTTCATTTTTATTGCTTTGTAAGTAGCTAGTTGGCTAAAAATATCAGAAATTAATTATTTTAAAGCTTTTTAGTATAAAAAATATTTAAGGAATGATTTTTTTATATCATTAACTCAGTACGTCTACTGGTCTACTTACTTACAATTAGTGCTCATATGCTCATAATATTTCATTAAACTTCCTATACGCATAAAAGCTTTGTAGTTATTCGATTACTAACGAAATACGTTAAATAAATATTTTCTAGAACTTCTTTTTTACTATAAAAACATTATAGAAAAATATTTTTATTTTTTATTGCGTATAGAGGGTATGTATCTTTATGTTAATCTTTTATGTACATAGATTCATTCAACTTCCTTCTTCGTAATTTTTAGCTGTCTAAAAAATACTTAAAAAACCTTTTATCATTTTAAATAAAAAAAGACTGGAAATAATTGCATATTAAATATACATGATAAAATACAGAAAAAAATCATCCAAGAAACAAATTATATACAATAAAAGGACAAAAAGCCATTGCCATTGCCACACACAGAGACAGAGTTGGAAAAGTTTAATGTGAGAATGTGTATTTTGTATTTGTGTTGAGCGTTGGCGGCGTGTGATGTTAGGATGTGTTGGAAGTAGATGTGGATGACGTGTTAGGTCTTTGGCCACGGAGCTGGTTGTGTAGATCCACATCTTGCCGTGTTGTGTGTTAGTGTGTTTCTCTTCGTATAAGTCCACTCTGGTATAAAAGTATATAACTTAACCCTTTTGCCGGTTTGTAGCAGCCACATCACGACGATCAGACGAATTGGAATGCTCTGCTGTTGAGGCTTCACAATCCTGTCACTTTTACCGACAGCCAACACTACAGCAATCTAGTACAACACGACGACACGATCACACATCAGCAAATGGAAAAGGTAATGTGGAAAACTCCATTTACTTACTTACTTTACTTTATTAGTCAAACATACTCCAGTTGTATTTAACTTATTATCTTCTCTCTCTGTGTCTCCGTTTAATTTTCACATTATACACGGGATAGTAGTAATTGGTAATTGCTGTGGTAAATATCAGTCGGATATTTGTACACGACGAGACGCGGAGGACGAAGGAAGAAAACTTGGTTAGTTAAATACTAGAAGTTGACTAGAAAAGTATTATTTGATTGTAGTGCATATTGTGTACATAAATGTGTTCAGAGTCAACATAATACATAATCACAGTATAAAAATCATCTTGATCTATTTGTGGTGTTGTTGGCTCGAGAGGAATCATAGTCAATAGGAAGAATATTATAATAGTCAGTCTTGTTGCTCCTGTCCCGTTGTTCACACTTTGAGAACGGAGACTGTGGAGGAATCTTTCCTCTCTCTGTAGAAAATATATATTTATTTTACTGTTCCTTCTTCATCTTCTTCCTTTAGATTTTAACCCAGATATATTATGTTTGTAAGCTGAGAGAGAGAGAGAGAGAGAGACAGAAACGCATTTTACCGTTAGGTTAGTAGTTGTAAAATTAGGCAAAAAAGGATTCATCCTTTCTGCTCATCTTACTCATTATTATACTGAAACGCAATTCGCATTGTGTTGTTGTTTGGTTGAAGAAGGCTTTTATTAGCAGTTGTTGTATAATATATTTTTTCTTGTCAACAGAGTTTTTTACCTGTCGTCGCTTGTTGAAGAAGAATTGTTGCTGCGGAAGACTGATCTGCTGAATTCAGAGCAGAGTCACGACATTTTACTGTTTTCATCCACTCTGCCGTCGAAAGACGTCAAAAACTAAGACAATATGGGAAGTAAGTAAAGCAAACCACTTGGCCAATTTTACATACTCATTTAACATTGATTTTCTTAGTGTACCTCGTGGCTTTCGTCGCCATATGTTCTTTCAGTTTTATCATGTTTTCTATGTACCGAAATGAGTGAAATGGCAAGCATTAACTGACTTTGTGTGCTTTTTCTTGCAGTTAAATTTTTGGAAGTTATAAAACCATTCTGCAGTATATTACCTGAAATCGCTAAACCGGAAAGAAAAGTAAGTGCTAATTAACTACTAATTAAGTTATATATTACTAGCATCTTTTTGATGTTTATATTTGCCCTGTGTGATGCAAACATGTAAAGGGCTAAGGGTATGTCAGTTCAGTTGAGTCTCCATAATTTAATTACATATGGTTGATAAGTGAAAGTACACAAGCAGCATGTCACATGCGTATGGAAATGAATATAGAGCAAAACAGATTGTGAAGTGCCACGCTGTAAGTGTTGTAATCTTATCTGCGTTTATAGCTTTACTACCTCTCTCTATGTACCATTGAGCTACCTACACAATTCTCAATGGATTAACGCTTTATTTGTGGTTACATGCTATAAAGGCTGAACTGACTACCCTTATATTGTACTAATTATTCCTACCGTAATATTATATGTTTATTAATTAGCTTGATGATCATTGAATTATGTGAATTTGCAACTGGGGAAATCGAAATAGTTAACTTACACAATTTTTAATTGTTTATTTACAGATCCAGTTTAGAGAAAAAGTACTATGGACGGCAATAACACTATTTATATTCTTAGTATGCTGTCAGGTGAGAAAATCAACTCTTCGAATTATGTTTAATGGTTTTGAGTGACGAAAAGTCTGCATTTTTATTTTACATAACTTTGGCGTGTTTAACTTAACTGCGCAGTCACGTTTTTTGCAAAGACCTTGATCTTGAGGTTGTAAAAGTTGGAACTCTAAACCAACAGTATAAAGTAGATTTGCTTATTCAGCTGTTATCTGTGTAGTATTTGTGTCAATGTTACTTTGTGTAACATGGGTAAAATGAATGAAAATTATTTAAATAAAAATGTAGTCTTTTACACTTATCAAATCATGTGTGTATTTGATAATGGATGCGGTTCATCATGACATGTAATAATAATGCGATTTTAAAATTTTTTGCAGATTCCTCTTTTCGGAATTATGAGTTCAGATTCTGCAGATCCCTTCTATTGGATTCGTGTAATTTTGGCTTCAAATCGAGGCACATTGATGGAGTTAGGTATTTCCCCCATTGTCACATCAGGTTTGATCATGCAGCTTTTAGCTGGTGCGAAGATCATTGAAGTTGGAGATACTCCCAAAGACCGAGCTTTGTTCAATGGAGCACAAAAATGTATGATTAATAATAATAATTTATGTTTTTATGAAAAAAATGTTACATGCTATACCGATCATGTTTTCATTAATTGATTTGGTGTGCTTTTTTAGTGTTTGGTATGGTCATCACTGTTGGTCAAGCTATCGTTTATGTGTTGACTGGATTATATGGTGACCCAGCTGACATTGGCGCTGGTGTTTGTCTTCTGATTATTATCCAACTGTTTGTCGCTGGTCTCATTGTATTACTCTTGGACGAACTTTTACAAAAAGGATATGGTTTAGGTAAATACTTTTTAAAAAAGTTTGATGTTTGTATCTTAAAAATGTTAATTGATTTCAATGTGTTAACGAATTCTTTTACAATGAATGTTATTGATACATTTTAGGCTCTGGAATTTCCCTTTTCATCGCAACAAATGTTTGTGAAACCATCGTATGGAAAGCATTCAGCCCTGCCACTGTCAACACTGGTCGTGGAACAGAATTCGAAGGCGCTGTAATTGCTCTCTTCCATCTTTTGGCTACCCGTCAAGACAAAGTCAGAGGTCTCCGTGAGGCTTTCTACCGTCAAAATCTTCCTAACTTGATGAATCTTTTGGCTACCGTTCTCATCTTTGCGGTGGTTATATACTTCCAAGTAAGTAAAATCAAACTTCGAATTTAAATATTTTTAGACTCCAGTAATTCCATGGAAAATTGAACTTGGTTTTCAAGAACTAATTGATTTATTTTTTACTTTGCCAGGGATTCCGAGTTGATTTGCCGATCAAATCTGCCAGATATCGTGGACAATACAGCAGCTACCCCATCAAGCTCTTCTACACCTCAAATATTCCAATTATCTTGCAGTCGGCTCTTGTATCAAACTTGTACGTCATATCGCAAATGTTGGCCGTCAAGTTCCATGTAAGATTTATTTAGAATTTAGACTACAATCAATCAGTTAACTTCAGAGTAATTAAGTGTATTATATTAAAAATGGAAGTAAGCTAATTATTTATCTTAATTTTCTACAGGGCAACTTCTTTGTTAACATGCTTGGAGTGTGGGCAGATATCGGAGGTGGAGGTCCAGCAAGATCCTATCCTATAGGCGGTCTCTGTTACTACTTAAGTCCTCCAGAAACTCTTGGGCACATAGTTGAAGATCCAGTTCATGCTGTTTTATACATAATCTTCATGCTGGGATCCTGTGCCTTCTTCTCAAAGACTTGGATTGATGTTTCCGGCTCTTCTGCCAAGGATGTTGCCAAACAGCTTAAAGAACAACAAATGATCATGAGAGGTCATCGTGATAAATCTATGATCCATGAGCTCAACAGGTAATTAAACTTCTAATCAACCTAATACCACAATTTCCCCAATTTTTATCTCCTTTAAATGGCAGTCTGGACTCAGTGTCCAGGAAGTCAATTCCATTTTAATGGTAAGGAGAAAAGTAAGTGGCAATATTTCCACCTGCTTTCATTTGCCATATGAATAGCAGTACTAAGAGTATTGTACAAATACAAACCCAAACCCAGATTCCCCTTTCTATTGCATTATTAAAATTCCTTTCAAACATAAAAACACAAAAATCTAATTGCTCATTTTTTAATTGCAGATACATTCCAACGGCGGCTGCATTTGGAGGTTTGTGTATCGGAGCATTGTCCGTCCTGGCTGACTTTATGGGTGCCATTGGCTCGGGCACGGGTATCTTATTGGCCGTCACTATCATCTATCAGTACTTTGAAATCTTTGTGAAGGAGCAGAGTGAAATGGGTGGCATGAGCACGTTACTCTTCTAACACGATGATTTATTATTGAAACACAATACAAGAACCGAATAATAAAGTTAGCCTATTGTTTAGATTTTCAGTCCAACTGATGCGTCATGTAAAGTTAATGATGATATTAACGTTTACCTTTATTCATTGACTTCAATGCATATACTACATAAAATTGATAGTAATCATAATTAAGTAATATAATTCCAGTTGTATTATTATATTTGTTCACTCAACATTTTCAACGGACTCAACTTCATTAATATTATATTTAACTATATTATTATTACTATAGTACACCTTAATATATACACCTACCTTATTATTATCTATGTGAGTATACTACAATTATTATAAAGTCTGGTAAATTACTAAAATAGGAAATAAGTGTAAATTATATCTCTATATTCTATGCTAAACTCAAAAATTCGTTGAATTGGGTGTGTTTAAAATGTAACGCGTATTTGTAATTGTAATGTGGTGTGTATTGATGTTGTTCATGTCATGTTGTTGTGATGATTCGAAAAATTAATTGGGAATTGGCTATAGTATAATTAGTTTATTTTCTTTGAGGATTAAAGTACTATACTACTATTAAAGCAGGTGCGTTACGTTTTCGTAGCACAATAATATTATTGTAGAGAATATTATTGAAGAAAGAGTGAATGCGTTTATGGATGTGAGTATAAAGTGTAAAGTGCAAGGAATTCGATTGTTTGTAAAATATATTAGAGAGAGAGGAATGGTAAATTGAGTGTTTTGTGTTGTCCTGTTTGATTAATTTGTTGTTATAATATTATTATGTGTTTGTCTCTAAATAATATTTCATGTCGATTACATAGTTTGCTAATATATATACAGTATAATATAAATGCATAATTGTGTTAGTTGTAGAGTGTATTGTATTTAGACAAACAGCATATTGTAATAGTGTTGTGAACTTGATAAATATTTTGTTTCTTGAAGATGGAATGCTAAGTGAAGTGTATTGTTATTAATCCTAATGATATCGTAAATACATAAATAAATACAGTATGGATTTATTAAATAAATCGATAAACAGACTTTCCATGATTATTTTAAATGCTGCATTTTAAAGAATATGACTTATTTTTCCCTTCAGTATCTTAATAGGTGTCTTTGATTCAAATTCCTTATATATGGAATTACTTATACATCATTTTTATTTCAAAACAGTTTCAAATACGCTTGAAAACATAATATAAAGTTCAACGCGTGGGATTGCATTTAGAATTTAGTTTCTGCAAGGGAGTGTCTAGGGTTTACAAATGTGAGGAGCTCGAGGTGTTTGGGGAGGGCTCAGAGACTAAAATCAGTTTTGTTGTATTCAAATTGTGAATTGGCCGTTTTTCTGGAATCTGGAGGAGGGGCTCAGGTCCTGTGAACCCATACGTAAATACGCCCTTTCATTTCTTTATAATATCTTCTCCATACTTCCAAAAACAAAAATGAAAGGATACAGTTACATGCAATTTCAATTAAGCATATTCTATAGCAATAGCTACCTGAACTGATAAGTAATATGAAGAGTGGCTTTGTTTGATGTACATCAACTTATAAAGCGTACATTAGCTACACCTAGTATGTGCATATAACTATCAAGCGATAGTTATAGATTAAATAGACTGGTTCTGATCTGACTGACTAACATTGTAAGTGTTAGCAGGATTTTATTCAGAGCGAAGCATAAAATGTAAAAGTGTATTATTGCAATTTGGAGTGCATAGATCGTATTATTCAACTGCAACTGTTAGAAAGAAGAGACTATACGTAGTGAATGGATCGTATCATGTATATTATATGAGGATGCCTTAGTATAGTAAAAGGCAACTTGGCTTTGTAGTATTAAGTGGCGATAGTGGTGCATGCAGGTGCAGCACTTACAGAAACGGTCTCATTGCAAATGCATTAATGAAGAAAGAAATAAAAATTGATGTTAATATTGCAAATTGCAAGTTTAATCCGTTTGAAGATGCGTCGATAAGTGGACTTGGCCTCTGTGAGAACAAAGACAATCCAGCTCCAAACAAGAGTATACTTTTATATGGCTGTAATATATTTTATGCTGCAATACATTGTGGCTTGTTTTTTGCTTCAATAATACAATTCGTGTCTTATATCCAACCTTCTTATAGTGAACACAGTTTTAAACAATTAGTTAATTCAGCAATCATTTCATATCATTTACAGTGTTTATTGATGCAAAAATGTAATTGAAAAGAATGTAGGGTCGTATTTTTAGCTTTATTTAATGATTTTCCAATTTTTTTCATTGAAGTTGGGTCATTAAATCAGTTAGGCCAATCGTTTATGAGAAAGAATGTAAGTAATTCAAATAAAAGTTTGTTCTATATGAAACAGAATTGATAAGTGTTTGCATATTGTTCATACGAATCGCGAAGCACGAAAAGCAAGAACTTATATCGATAAATATTGATAAGTACAAACTAATGACACAATAATATGAGATAAGTACAATTTTTCCTCCATCTAAAGTAGGTATCTACATAAATATGTAGGATTTAATATCGACTAATAGCATGATAGATATCTCCTACTAACTCAGCATCATTCATTCAACTAACTCATCAACTCAAGGGGTGACTTGGAATATTTGTACAATACAAATTAGTCTTTATTATTGTAATTACCTTCATCTGCAAAACTTTCTAGTTGTAACATTACTTGTAAGTAATACAAGCAATATAAAAGTAAGAAGAAGGAATGAAATCAAATGGAAGATTTAATACAAGTCAATTAAATTAAGTGCTCTGATAATACAACATCTTAATCTTAATGTAAAGCATGTTGTGTTATTTTGTTATTCTTTTTACTGTAGCTGTAGTATAGGCGAGAGAATCGAGATGAGACTGATGCCGACTCTATACTCTATACAAGTACTAATTGCTAGTAATTCTGTTCTCTTTCATTTTAGACAAATTGTTTCCCTCAAGCGTATGAATGAGTGCATTTCATTTCATTGCAGCTTATTTGTATCGTAGTGTTGCTAATAATTGTTTTATTCTTCTTCTCTGGCTTTTCATATTGAGCAATCTTAAGTAGTTATCTATACAAAAGTTGAAATATTAGTAAGTTAGAATAAATTATAGGTGCAAAGGTTTCTGGTTTAAAAAATATAGTTATAAACATTTCAAAAATTTGATTTTTCAATTTTACAATACAGTTATATTATATCCTCACGTGAATCTAGCATAATCTATTGTTTCATCTAATCATTAATCTTTTGATCCCTGAATTGCTACAGAAATCTTAAAAAGAACTCTGCTTGCTGAAATTAATATACTACCATGCAAATAAAGGTAAATAACAAAAAATGTACTAAAGAAACTTTAAATTAATAAAGCAATTGTTAAAATTATTGAACTAAAATTGGATATGATACTTATAACATTATAATTATGATTGGTTATGTCATGATTATTACTCTATACTACATATATGTATTTCATCTAAAAATATTAATTTCACCATCTATTTAAGTAGGTATACAACCCAACTTGCACTTTCCAGGTTGCACATTTCTTTTTAGTAAAAGATTTCATTTGTTTCATTTGCAGGGGTTTTATTTCGTAGTATGCAGCATGTACCTTTTTAGTCCTTCTTATGGAATCTCACTGTATTCCATCACTACAAAGGATATAAAAGACTGGAAGCATTGGAAAGCCAAACTAATGTTACTGTTACCGCAACCTGACAGTATCAAAGTGCGTTTTCCTCAGTACAATCCCGATTTTACATCGACATCCAACCAAATATCTTTTGCAAACAAGAATTCTTCACACAAAAATCATCTAAATAATATGAACAATCAGTTTAACATAAATCAAAACTTGAACCATGACCATGTCAACTCGGGAAGTTCTCAAACTATGCTTAAGGAACCGATTTTTCATTACAGCGAGTATGGTGAACATTGTGATGAACATCGACCCTGTAATTCTGAAAAACTTTTGGAATGCATCGACTCAAAATGTTTTTGTGAGAATTCGTCACACAGGATTTATGACGAGAGTCTTGAAGAGTGTGTTGTTCTTGTTGGGAGTGAATGCAACCCACACGTCAATAACTTCATTAATCCTCACCAAGATCACAATCTCAACCAAATGACGAACGGTCTTCCACACTTGGATTCCCACAATGCCATTAGTTTAAGTCCTCCACACCAATCTCCTGTTTATGCTTATTCTTCCAGTACCAACGGTCTGATTACTCAACAACAACACATTCCAGTTTATCCAGCTGCTCCTCGTGGTCCAACTTATGTGAATAGTAATTCTGCCCCGCAACTTTCCATCGAACCCCATTTAAATTTCTTGCAGTCTATTCGAAGACAATTTACAGTATCTCCGCAACCGGAGAATTCCTATCATCCTAACAATGAGGCGAAGTGTATCAAAAATTCAGAATGTACATTGTGGAAAAGCTACAAATGTGTTTGTACAGAAGGCTATACAGAAACTGATTCGAAAACGTGCTTACTTGACATTGATCAACCTTGTAAACCAAATATGTGTAACAAAGATAGAGGTTTAGGCTGTAAAAATGGAATTTGTCAGTGTATCGACTCGGAAGATAAATATATTCGGTTCACAAAGAGATGTGTAGATCTTAAATCTGTTGTTCAGAAATATATGGGTCATGTCGGAAAATTTTCGGTTGATTATGCTATAAGCAGAAGTTTGGACTTACTGCAAGATGTTCCTTTAAGTCTTCTTGGATTTCCAGTCGGTTGAAATTTTACATTTGTCACGGGAAAGAAAAAGATTCGGCAATGATATTGAAATCTAAAAATGCAACTCTTCTTCGCTGACACCCAGAGATGTTGGAGATGTGTTTCAGAAAGAAAGAAATAAATTGCAGCAGAATAAGACTAGTGAGTGAATGTAACTTATAATGAAGGTTTAAAGGCTTAAAATAAAGTATAATGTGGTTTTGAAAAAGTCTCGCGAATTATTTATTTCCGGTTTTAATCCCTTTTAATTTTAAAACAATCAATTTGGATTTTGCGTAATGGAATTTCAGAGTATATGAGTATATCAGAAATGTTCAATTTCTTCGTCTTTTTTGATAGTCATAAATTTTCGTTTCCAATTTACGAATGAGTCTTGCAGGTAAGGGCGTATTTAGGAGGGAGGGGGAGCCGTCTCCAGATTCTGGAAAAGGAAGTTGTTTTGCGACCAAAAGTTTGTACCATTTTGTACCATTCGATTCACTCGGGTATGCTTTGTGTATAAATTCACGCTACTGATCGTGTGCAGAAAGAACAAAGATGTACATAGTGCACATGACCCTGTTTTTCAGTTTATTCAGCTTTTCTAACTTCACTTCAATTTTGTGTTTGTATGAGAGAAGATATTAAAGAAATTATCAGTTGATTCTTAATTAAATTAATTAGATCACTAACCTACATTAAGGAATCTTCAGTTAATAATGAACTATTTAGAATAGTTACCCACTGAATACTTGCTTGGTAAGCTTTTAAATTAGAGCATATAGTAGGAAATTAGTGTTCAGAGGAGTTAGTGCAAAATTTTCAATCGAAAGTTGTTTTTTCATAATTTCAGTACCAAAATGGCTTTCGAAATTGATACCAAGAGGAATTACCCAATTATTTTTGTTGGATTTTATGAAAACAAATTTAACAAACTGATTGTTCGCCTGACTGAAGAATATCATGTAACAAATACCTCAACAAAAATAACTGAGATAAATATGAATTCAGAAGTAATGAAAAGACCACTTCCAAAGGCACCATATGGCAACATTTTGAAAGATGGAACAATAGTCCTGCCAAAAATTGAAGACGTAAGTAGTATCTGTTTTGTCAGTTTGAAACTTTATTTACCAATCGGAATTCTGTGTTTTATTATTTTCTAAATGAGTTTTCCTTGAAATTTCTTTCGTATAATAATTATGTACTACACTTTTTCACGAAAATATTGCTGATGGTTTTTCTTATTGCATGTTTATTGAAATTTCTTTCTACCGAATTGTGTTAATAAGATTGGCATATAAATAATAGTAAAGTTTTTTGTAAAAATATTTGCAGATGGTTCTTGTAGCTGATTCTAGTTGGTTGGGACTTCGTCGAGCAATAATACTCCAACATTCTAAAACAGACGAATACTTCTCATTGTATCTCTTAGACCACGGGCAAAATCAGTTTTGTTAAATTATTTTAATTTTAATCAAGATTTCTAATTATTTTCCTTTTATAATTAGTTACTAATTAAAACTTACATCATTTTTTACAGTTTGTGTCGATTGGATAAAATATTTCCTATATTGGAAGCGTATCGAAGTTCTCGGCCTCAAGTGTACCTTTTTGAGGTAGATAATATTTCGAAGATTATTCGTGACGAAAAAATAGACGATGAAACGTCAAAAATGGGAAAAGTACAAGATTGGCTCACATCTGAAGAACATAAATTTGATATGATCTGTTCAAGAATTCACAGCTTTTACGAATTGAAGGGGAATATTCATCGCTATGAAAAGACTCTTTTGACTGACGAAAATTTGGTCGAGTACATCATCAACAATAAATTTTTCCCTATTCTTGAGCATTACTGTCAATTGCTGCGGTTTGGAGTTCGTCGCTCGTCTTCAAGAACCCAGGATCATGTAAGTACTGAAATCAAATGCCGCAGATGATTTTATACGACGAATTTTTTATGAGAAATATTTATCATTTTGATTATTATTTTGTGTTGAATAGGAGGAAGATAAAGACATAAACGGTCAAGGGAAAAGTAATGCCATTTTATAAAGTAATAAAAACAATAATTTGTAGCTATATCTCATCTCTATTCTATCAATCATCTTTGGATTTTTTTAGATGTTTTGGGTTTAATACTTATAATTGATTAAAATTGTAGGTCCAGAAATGTATTTGTAACGCATGTACATTGCAGCCGTCAATTGGCTTTCATCTCCTTACCCGTTTCAAGTGAAGATAATGTCTCAGCGAATTTCCCTGAATTACTTGGCAGTAGGTTGGAACAAAATCAATATTGACAACAAAGGAATTCGAGTATGTTTATTTTCGGCAATGTACAATGGATCTTACTTCTTACTACTTATCAGGTACTTGTGTCAATACTGAACAGTAATACCACGTATAATTATAATGAATATTTACCTATGTACATTAACAGCTTTGATGAATACTAATTTTACTACTATACTGTATTCAATATTATATATTGCTTCCTTTCCCGACACATTTACAAAAACATTTTAACTATACTTATTATAAGACACTGTTACTGTGAAAATGTTTTTACATATTTAACGCATTATTTTTGAGGGAACGTTTTTACGTATGATATTATATTATGACTATCTTTTGAATTATTTTTAGAAACAAGTTATTGTATGGATGTTTTATTACTGCTTAATTATTGGATGTATGGTAGTATGAAAACTGAGTTGTGTTTAGTAAAATATAGTTTAAATCTTTGAATCGAAACATTATTGTGTTTGCGGCACTGCCGTAGTAGTTTAATTACAATCCATTAAATACACACAGAAAGTGAAAATATCAATATTCTGAAAGCAAGGACGTATTACCTATGAGTTCATCGGGTTTTATCCCCCCATGTTTCGAAAAAGGGATTATTTGGTGGTTACCGGCCGAATGAGGCAAATTTTGTCACTTTTTGCTTCTGAGCCTTCCCCTTGTGAATTCTTGATACGCCCTTGCCTGAAAGTGTAGTATCAATCACCTCGTTAAACAATCAAAGTCAAGGTTTTCTTTTAAACCATCTTGACAAAATCCCATCATACTTTAGTACAGATGACGCATTTTGGCATTATTGACTTTGTCAGGTAAACACACAGTAAACTATCTGCAAAGACAAAATATTTTCAAAGAAAGATGTCAAAAAAAGTTGGTTTGGGAAAAACAAACGTCATGATAATCAATGTAAATAATTAGATGATTAGATGTATTGGAACCCTGAACACACAACAGTCATCTCATGTGTAAATAGTCTGTATAGAGTGCTGTTTTGTTCGCATTAATTGAACAAATCTTAATATAATACTAAGTAAACTGTCGGAAATTCATCGGAAAGTCTCAGTATTGAACTACTTCATTAACTATTTACTCGCCAAGATGTTCCACTGGCAAAAACTCTACAACGTAATTTACTACCGAATCAGGCTGTCGATTGGCAAGGTATATATAAATGCAAAATCCTGAATTCAGATTCATTAACTTAGCAAGAAGGAATTTAAAGTACAAGAAGTGTCCACCAAGATATTTAATTTTTATCTCACTGTGAAATTCTCTGTTCCCAAATTTCTGACTCTAACAATTTTAATTTATTTCTCATAATTTTGTTTATTTCTAATTGAATTCTCTAAAAGTAATTCTTTACCATGAAAGTTGCAATTATTATTCTTCTGGTTGCTGTTTCTGTTACCTTAATAGCTGACACGATGGTTTCTGCAGGTAATGAGTAACTGTAGCATTTACAAAATTATTGACTTTCATAATTACTCAGATTATTATTGGTAGTAGCGAAATTTCAACATGGGAATTTACTTTTCATGAATTCAATTCAATTGTTAAACAAAGGGTTTTAATTTTTTCAGATTACGTGTCTCTAAATTATAGAGGAGCATGCTTGTTGGACAGGACTTGTGCTGTACATTGTGTACGGGAGAGCAGGAGCGCCCGCACCGGACATTGTACTCGACTGAGATGCATCTGTGACACGGAATATTATCGTCAATGGGTTGGATAGAAAACCAAATTTGTAATAGTAGTATTGTGTTGTAAACAAATGTGTCAATTTTTTGGAATCGTATGGAAATGGGGAAAAAATAAATTTCAAGCAACAACATGCAATACAATGTAATGCAATACCTTGTGTTATTTATTAAACATTATCAATATTCTTTGATACAAGAATTATGGATAGATTGATACGGATGCTACAAATAGTATTTTGTTCAGAGAGCAAATTATGCATTCAAGTTTCGCATGTTTTATTGGGCTCATCTTATTCAAAGGAATTTTTAATTTTTTGGCTTTTGATAACTAGTTCAGGAGGTATATTTAAATCAAGTACGTACCCAAGATTTGACTTCGGGGGCACAACCGCAAAAAATATAAAAAGGGGATAATTTCCGGCCTTAGACTACAAATAACCCCTTTTCCTACATGGGAGGAGAACGTGACCACAATGCCTCCTTCTAGTTATGTCGTTGATTTAAAGTAAAAATATAATTATTTCTAGATGTAATATGTATTAAAATAAGTTTCCAGATAGAGAAATAATTTGGAAGATGCGAAATGAATTCTTTTATTAGCATCCTTTTTTCTGTTCACAAATGCAATTAATTTTCGGGAGTTTTTTATCGTGACACGATTGAACTTTCCATTGGATGTCTTTTTCTGTAACGACTGATGTGTTACAAACTTGCAAGTAGAGACATGTCGGAAGAGCGATTTCTTTTGGAGTTTTCTTGTCAAAATAAGTTTTATTTTCTGGAACTTCAGATCCAGAACTTATCCAAATGTAATGAAAGGGTGTACCCAAGTCTACTCCCGACATCCAAAATTTGCACGATTTAGCAGTCTCTATTACCATAATTTAAATTAAGACAACATCATCGTTAGAAGAAGCATAATATTGTTCACGTTAAATTTGATTATTTACTACGTACTGAACTTAAAGACAAAGTCTGATACTTCTTTATGTTCAATATCTGTGTCTGGCGAATACAAATCCATTCCTTTCGATTGACAAAATTTAAGAGCGTCCCTCCAGTGGAACTACACATATAATTCCTTGAAATTCGTTTATTGTATTTATAATTTTCTCTTACCAATTTTGCTAAAATATTTTTTACTCACGGTGCTTTTAGATGCAAAATATTTTCTTCCAGAGTAGGAAAAGAAGAATCCATTTAATAATCGTTTGCCCATTAAAACATCTCCGACCTTGACCATTTTTTGTCTGTCTTCCTTTGAAAGTTTTTGATATTTAATCGCTGCCTGAACTGATGATAGTTGAATCCCTCTTCCTTTTTGTCCTGTTGACGTTTGTTCACTTGTATAATTCGTAACAACAACTCCAGACTCAAGTTGGCATGCACTGGGCTTAGTACAAACGAATGGCAACGGTCTCATGCAATCCGAAGCTGCCCATTCAATTTTCCCTTGTGGAAGAAGACGAGCCTCGACACAAAGTTCGGTTCGGGTTCTACATCGTCTTTTCGGACTGGAAAAGCCCTGGTCACTGGGTTCGTCCTGGGCCCAAGCATTCCAATCTCCTTCTGCTATGGCTCCGCTGGACAACCACAAAGGTTTGTCTTCGTTGTAATCGAGAATGTGATGGGAGCCAGACGTCCAGAAACTAAAATCAGCTGGAACTGAAAATAATGAAAACATCAATTGTTGAAGTGACATTATTGTGGCATATCCTCCTATTTTTAGGTTAATTTGTTCATACGTTGGTGTTGCCTTGAAAGAATATTAGCAAGTTCGTCATTAGTTGCACGGCTGGTGAAGGAGATCAAACGAAGATGTTGAGCTTCGCATAATTCAAGAGCATCGGCCCAATTGAGCTGTTAACAATTAATTCAAATTTAAAAACATTATAGATTCATCGAATTTAAGCGTGTACATAATACACGCTAATATATTTTAATAGGTGATAATTATAGATGTAATTAAATAATTTGAAACCCTAAAATGCTTCCAGATCGGAGGTGATTGAAAAAAAATCTTATAGGGTTTGTAAATAATGGTGCATTACTCTTTGCAAATTTATGAAGTATTTAGTTCCAAACACTTTGATTATCGACGGATTAGTAGCCATTTGCTCTTCTGCAAAAAAAATTGCCACTTATAGATACTCAACTTGTACATTGTTAACATTATTGCAATTTGACAGGTCTGTGACTGTTTGTCATGAAATGGAATTTAATAGACAAAGGAAAATAGTAGTAATCATATTAACAAGCTGGTTCTTTACCTGTAAAACATTCTTTTTTATCAGTTTCACAGAGAAATGATCTTGGTTTCCTACAATCGTCTTGTTTCCACTGCAGATAATTCGATCCTTGGGCCGGAAATCCTACGTGAAGACAAATAGTCTTTCCAGTGTCCGAATCCGGACGGGGGAATCCGTAGTTCATGTACATCATTGGCGTACCATCTGCCCATTCGTAAATTCCTTGTTTGTTTGTGTCTTTAGCTCCAACCCAAACCTTTTGAGCTCTTGGCATCTTTGTTGCAATAACTTTTTAAAAATTCACAAATACTGTTCTACACAAGTTTCTTTCAATGTACACAATACAATACATTATTCGTCTGAGTTTAATTTACTTCTTACAAGTTTCCATTAGACGTAATCCTAATCGATTATTCTCTGATGAAGAACGAATGGTTGCAATTTTCATTCCAACACTTTTGCATTCAGTTTGAGCATTTTCCCAACTTCGTTTGATTTGAGAATAATAAAATTTTGATTCCCCCAAATGCACGAAATTTTCTATGGCACAACTCGTATCTTAAGACAAAACAATTTAAAAAATTAAATACAACTGAAAAAGATTCAAAACCAAATTGAAACAAATTTTTTAGATGCCTACCGCAGAAGATTTATAAGACTGATTGATCGAAACACTAAACTAAATAATAAAATGTAATCAAAGGCAATCTCTGGATGGGGTAACAGCCCTTGAACCGAGCAGATTCCTAAAAAAGAGTTATTTTACCACAATTTGCGACCAAAGGCAAATGTTCTCATGTTTTGCCTCTAAGGCCCACGAACCTCCAATCTCTCCCCCCATTTGTGAATTCTAGATACGCCCTTGACCAGAGTGTTTGACTATAATGACATACTTGGATTCGATTTTATAATAAATAGTATATAAATACAGTACTGTATATAGCAAGGGAATAGTTTTAATTAAATTATCATTGGTAATAATATGACAGACATAATTATTATAATAATGGAATGGGTTATTGTAATACATAAAGACTAGTCATTCAGTAAAAATATTTCACTAACCTGATCCCGATTTCGGAATTAATTCTGACTTTGTATGGCAATGTAGAAAGACAGTGTAAATTACAGCAAATAATTTTGTTGTCAAAAATAGCCTACTAAAATTGAATGTAGGATCCATTTTGAAATGGATTCATATGCATGAACATTAAGTACAGACTGTTTTGTTTACATTTTCCGGCCGTGGGAGCCCGTTGAGCCCGATGAGCGATGCTACAAGGAAGTCGTTATTTTTACGCTTTAATTTGTGACATAGCGTAATAATTGTTGTAATGACAATTATTAGTATTTATTGCTGCCATGCATAGTGTAAGAAATGAATTCTTCTTTCAAGGTACTTTTAATATCCTTAATAATTTTCGTTGTAAAAGCGAATAACAAAACATTAGAATTTTGTTCAGTGCATTTGTCGCATTGAGAATTGCTATTTGATTAGGTTTAGAAACTTTATAGATTTCATTTATTATTTTTTGAATTCAAGGGAGTTAAATGTTTGCCTTTAAAATGTCGAAATTTCATAAATTCAGCCCAAATTAGCCCTTTTCGGTGTATTTTGCGGTTGGTTGGGCTCACACACGCCACTTTATTTGGTAGTACTCCCTAGAGAAATTCTGGGTACGCCCTTGGTTAGTAAGCATAGAAATTTATTGCAGGTAATAATAGCTATGATTATGAATATGATATTTATTTCTTTTTTCTTGTTGTACCATTTATTTTATAAATAACAACACTTGAAATCAAAATTTATATGAAGTTATAATATAATACTCGGGTTATCACCCGATAAACTAGCTCACAATCGGAATCATTCTTAATAAATGCTATAATATTTTATGTATGTATCTTTACCTTTGTGGAACTGTGATAACCTATTACTTTATAATGGGAAAATCACGCAAATAAAAATCCCGAAAAATCCTGCGAACTAAAACTAAATGCTTCGAAGCTAAGAAGAAAGAGATAATTTCTAAAATTAATTCGTTAAATAAATAGCCATATCCATGTAGTATGGTTCACAACAACTTGTTTACCATGCATAGTTTGAGAATTCAAAGTATGTGAGAAAAATAAAATTACTGACGTAAGACATCAATTGTACATTGCAAAATTCTACTTTGGATTTATCATACCTATAGACTTACACAAAACATTAAAACAAAACATGGTGTAGACGCCTGAAGGGTGAGTACCCAGTCTATTTTGTTTGCAGTGTGCAGTTCGACTCTCAAAGTTATTATTTTGCACGGAGGTAACAATACCAGCTGCCGACGGTAGGCGACTAAACTTTTTCTGGGTTGTACATTGTTTTTTTAATTCAAGAAATGCAATGCATCCATCTACCTATGCATATGCATGTGTGTTTACGATAATACAATGGAGTTTGAACTTTGAACAAACCCAGTAAAACAATTTGTAAGATTCCTACTTGTGAAGTTCAGAAACTAATACATTGTTGCTAAAAAATATTAGCTTTATTCTTTACCTACTTTACAAATAAATTGATTTCTATCCATTTTTAACATCGGTTGGTGTTTTAGGATAAGAAATTCAGCCATGAGTCTTGATTTCTGAATGATTGTAAGCCGTAAGCCTACCCAAAACCATTAATATTTCTATACTGTGTATTCGAGGAAATATCTATGATTCAAATCTGGGAGTGGATACCAACTATCTTGGAGAATTAGGGCACAACAAGGCTTATTTGTGGTCTTCGGTTTAAAATAACTTATTTTTGGGAATTTGGAGGGGGCACGCACTCCTATTTTCTAATATAGATACGCCCTTGCACATATTGCTCTCCATTCATTCAAGAAAGAAAGAAAAAAATTGTTTACAGATTGTGACTTTGCCTTAGATGCATTCCAGCAAATAAGCGAATATTTAACAATGCGCGACCTATCAATGATATTCGCCTATCTGATTCTTTCACTAAGAATGATATTCGTCTATCTGCCTGTGCCACCTTTGTTAATATTTACCCGCGTCAATACCGTACTACGCGCATAAATATTATGCAAGGTGGCACAGGCAGATAGACGAATATCATTCTTAGTGAAAGAATCAGATAGGTGAATATCGTTGATAGAGTCGCGAATGTCTAATAAGAGAATGTTAAAAAGATTTTATATTTATAAAATAAAATATATTCAGTTTTAAATGTTAGAACTAAATTATAAATAATTTTGCTAGAATAAAGGATATTGAAGGGCACGAGTTTAAAAATGTAAGTATATGATATTCCAAGTCCAAAAAAAATCCTATCATGCTACTGTCTTGTAATGATGAGCCATTAATCTTTTTTCACTTGTCGAATACTTTGTTATAATTAAAACGATTTTATTTTTCCCAAGCAAAGCAGGCAGATTGTGAGAAAACGTGTGCCTGTAATTTACGAATGGCGAGCATTATCAGTTGATGTTGATAGAGAGAAACTTTTTATTCAAAACAACTGATTTCATCGTTCTAACATTTGCCTATAATAAAGACGCAGTAGGCAACAATATTTTTATATGGATTTCACAACGGTACTTGTGCACTTTTTATTATTTTATTGCGCACATTTTATGTAGTAAACTACATAAAAAATGTATTTAGACAAAAAAGTAGTAAATGCAATAAGTTCAGTGGAATTATGTCCAGAAGGTCAATATGATTTTGCCACAATTATGAAGTGTGTGTGTACAATATAAAGCTGTGAATTTTTGCTGCTATCATTAGTTATTTTTTAAACACTTGTTTTTTAAATTAGTTCGGTCTAGATTAGACTTCTTATATTTCACTACGTCATTACATTTCATGTCTTGCGATTATTAATCATCAACGCAATGATCGTTAAATCGTCACAGGGTTAAGTACGTCTCAAAAATATTTTTGTTAAGCAAAAGCAAAAGAAACTGCATTTTTCATCACTAAAGTATCATGGGAATAATTACGCCTACGCACATAAACTCATGTCCTAATCCACAAAGCAGTTGAATGAAGCAAGAAGCACACAATATTATGTTTTAGTCACATGTTAGGATATAATATACCTATGTGAGCTTTGTGAGTATAATAAAGAAGGACTGAATGTTATGGCCAAAAATAACCATGATTTATTTGTAAAGACTTTGAATTGAATTGAAATACCCAGTGTTACTTTCACTTCTTAAATAAACTGAAGCTATGAAGGCGCCAGTTTGACGAACAAAAGACAGTTATAGTTATGTTATATATAATATGAGAATTGAGTTACACACCTTTGTCAATGACAAGCTTTACACCAGCTCTGAAAAATGCTTTAAAATTTAACCTTTAGCTTAACTGAATCTTTTTGAACACAGTAAAATTTATTAGTACCTATTTAAAATGCTTTATTGGGTAAATGATTTGCAAAATGTAAAAAAGTGAATGACTCGTGTGATTTAAGATTCTGTAATAAACAAAACCTTGCTCTTCAATCTCTTGCATCTGAAACGAATAAGAGGATTTTTTACCTAAGAATTTTTTGGTCACAGCATGACTAGTTGCTTTTTATTCTATGATGCACAAACACTACTATCAACTATTGTGAACAAAATAATGCAAGTAAATATAATAAGAATAACAGAGTAGCTCATATACAATGCATACATAATACATCATAGAGTCACAGGGTGTTGTATAAATATATTTTGAGTTATATAAAACCATGAGCTAATTAAAATTAAAATATAGCTGACTCTTTTTAATTCATCAAGGCTAAACAATACAATATTATACGATGCCAATGCCAGCACATCAGGCAGTAACGAACATAACCCACGACAATTTATTATTCTGTCTGGACAATCGACGTTTAAGACCATAAGTGCTTGTGAAAAATGCAACTGATTATTATAAAACACACAATTAAGAATTTAGTTGACTTGTTTAATTAATAATTTCGAGAGAATTGGATTTGGCTCACATAGATCAAAAATATTACTTACACGTGGGATGCTATACTTCACGCATGGAATTTCCATTCTTCTTTCAATCCTACCTTAATTATTGAGGCGATCATTAAGTGTGTTAAACAAGTTGCAATTTACCTGCAATGAATAAAACCGTAATTTTTAAGGAAATTCACACTATGTGAATTTGTATATAGACAGAGATGGAAAAAATTCTGTGTAATCCTTTCTCCCAATTTTCCCAAATGTTGTGACGTTCATGCAAACTTTAATTGTGGAAACAAATAAAAACGCTAAGCAGGTTCGCTCGACTATTTTTCTTCTCCAGCATTGTAATTACCTAACTTAGTGTGCTCTTTATCATTACTGGTTACTGATTGTGATTACAGTGACCCTGCTAGTAGTACACAGTACTAGCGAGTGCCTTAGGGTGAGAACCTGAGAATGTGACAGTAAAAACTGTGAAGGAAATAAATCCCACGCTACTCTTTAGACTGTGATGATACTTTTCAGTTTTGTTCACTCGTCGATTGGAACACAAAGCTGCTGGAGGTCCAAGGGTTAAGATAGGTCTCTTTGTATATCTTCATTCACCTACCATTACCTGTATGCAGTTTACAGTAATTGTATTTACTTCTTTGTGTTTTACATCATTTTTCGTGAATTACATATTTTTTTAAGTTCAAAGTGGAATAACTTGGATTGTTTTATTAAATACAACTACTTAGTAGAGAATTCATTTTATAGTGTAATATGTTTAAGAAGTAAAATAAATTGTTACAAGATTAAAAAGAGCAATTAAGATTTAATATGGGAGCTTCTGCCGCAGTTACCGTGTTGTCAAACGGCAATGACAAGAAAAGTGTGGACAGTGCAAATAAAACCGAAATTAAATCTGAGGCTAAAGCAAAAGTGAAAATTGTATGGAAAAATGTTTTCCTCATCAGTTACATTCATGTATTGGGAATTTACGGTTTATATTTACTCCTCACGGGCCATTACCAAATCCAGTCCATTATTTCAAGTATGCTATCACAAATCTTTAACTTGTAAAATTCCTTTGCCATATTTTATTACGGATTAAAGTATATTCATGTACTAATGTTGTGATAATTTTCTAGCAACACTTTTCCTTTTCTGCTGCGCTTTTGGAATAACTGCAGGAGCTCATCGATTATGGGCACATAAGTGCTATAAAGCCAAATTACCCTTGGAAATATTTTTAATGTTTTGTCAAACTGCTGCGTGTCAGGTATGTTGTCTCAATTTCAAGTGCATCACAGAGAATAGTAGCCTAAATAGCAAAATCTTGTAGTGCCTTAAAAAGTTATCATTATATAAAATAGATGATTTTAGTCTGTAGATATGTACACACTTTTTTATCAAGTCCTAATTATATTTTTAATGAAATTGAATTAGAATTCGATTCACGAGTGGTGCAGAGACCACAGGGTTCATCACAAATACACAGGTAAATTCTACCTAGTTCAAAGAGATACTTTCTTAATACTTTTCAATTCACTGGAATTTATTTCCATCCAAATATACATTAATGACCTGACTTGGAACTAATTGTAAGTTTCCGTTTGACAGAGACAAACGCGGATCCCCACAATGCTAGACGGGGATTTTTCTTTTCTCATGTGGGATGGTTAATGTCTCTTAAGCATGATGATGTTAAAACTAAAGGACGAAATGTGGATATGTCTGACCTTGAAGCGAATCCTGTCGTAATGTTCCAGAAAAAGTAAGCCATACAATGTTACAATTTTTTTTCCACCAATTTTTTTGAATTAATTAAAAAAGTGTACGGTATGATGGGAATTACACGTACAAAAATTGTGAAAACAAGTACCTGTTACATCATTCGATTTAATTATAGTGACGCTTTTGTGTTTAGTTTGGGAAATACATCGTTATTCGATTTAAACAAATCTCAAGAACAGAAAATTAGGAGAATTTAATTTTACAAGATCATTGCATGGAGTCCCTTAAAACTAAATATTAAATTTTAATGACACAAATGTCCAAATTATTTTTAGAGATTCCCAGCATTACTGATAAATTTGAAATTTTCTCTTAATAATGACATTTTAATCTCCAAAGGTATTACACCCCTCTCGTCATGTTTTGCTGTTTTGTTGGACCCACTTTGTTTTACTACTATGTGTGTGGAGAAGACTTCATCTCATCCTTTTCCTTGAATATGTTTCGTTACATCTTGGAATTGAATGGTACTTGGCTTGTGAACAGCGCAGCTCATATTTACGGAAACCAGCCATATGAAAAGTAAGTAATTTTATTTATTTACTCTATATGTACCTTACTGTTAACAAATAGCTTTTTAATATGCTATAACGATAATTGCTCTTAGTTTTAAATATAAGCATTTGTAGGACACACTTTATTAATTTGAATTTAAAATTCACAGGTCTATTAATCCAAGAGAGAACTTGTTTGTATCGATGTTCTCCGTTGGGGAAGGCTGGCACAACTACCACCATGTTTTCCCATGGGATTACAAAGCAGCTGAACTGGGACAATACAAATCTAATTGGACGACTGGATTCCTTGACGTCTGTGCCTGGTTTGGTTTAGCTTATGACCTTAAGACAGTTCCCGAACATATCGTTAAACAAAGAGTTGGACGTACGGGTGACGGTTCTCATTCTCAATATTCGTCATCTCATTCTTCCGAATCTCATTCTCACTCTGATCATCTTTACTGGGGTTGTGAGGACAAAGACGCACCAAAAGAAATGATAGCAGTTACCGAAATTTTGAATCCTTACTATTCAAAGTCAATGTAATCATCGCCGTGAACTTTTGAGCTTTCAGAATTCAAATACTACCAGATTGACGATATTAATTATTTAACTCTGTGAAATGTTACAATAACCTAACGAATACTGTACCAAAATGAATAAAATCCTTCTCAATTTTATTTTAAACTTTTTATCATGGCTTTACATTTCCTTAAGCAATGGCTCAACATCCCGAATATAAAAAATATGGGTTTACCCACTGCATTTGCTATACTATTATTATTTATCTTTTAATACAGACATTTAAATCATTAAACAGTATTACCATGTTGGTATTCATAACGAATGAATATAGTTCTCACCATTACGATTTGTAGTTGAAACAAATTGCATTCTAGTAAAACCGAAGAGAATTTCCCTCAAAACATATTTTACTATCGGTAAAGAATAAACAAATTATAGTCTAGCTGTGATACAACCATTACTGACACGGTCTAGTTGTGATTTTACTGCAGCAGTATACATACATATTTTATTTTTATGAACTTGTCAAGCTCCTTTCAATAATACCCGACTTTAAGCGCATGCATAGAGTACGAGTCCGAGCAGCAGGAGTGCTTTTGAAAGTTAATCCTTCTAGACAAATGTCAAAAAATGTGAATACTTTTTCTCATTTTGGATGGGTGGTTGTTGTTCTACTATAAAAAGTCTAACAAAGCCCATATGTTACTATGAATTCTCCATGGAACGCCAGGTGACTGGTATAAACAATAACTTGTTGTTCCTTGTGAATCGTCTGACCTTAAACCATATCCTCTCATCATGTACCCCGCAAAAAGCATTTCATTATAATTCCCACAACACAAACCCGCTCTCCCAGGCTTCATGAGAACAAAACCTGACTATAGGGAAACACTTCTT